>CAUYON010200969.1:0-17071 GCA_963573935.1 Arctocebus calabarensis | reverse complement strand
CTTCGTCCTTGCTGTCCTCGCTCCCTCCATCACTCCCTCCCCCATCCCTCCCTCCCTCCCTCCCTCCTCCCTCCCTCCCTCCCTCCCTTCCTTCTTTCCTTCCTTCCTTCTTTCCTTTGGAAGTGAGTACTCAATGGCTCCATGTGCCTTAGGAATAGCATTGAGACAGAATTGCAGTAGTGTGGCAAGAAAAATGAACTCATTATTAATTCCTGCCTCGGTGTCTGGGCTCTGAGGAAGGCTGCCCAAGCAATGTGGAATGCTAAAAACTTGGATATATTTCAGGGAGCTCATTGTCTCTCCAGTAGCTGCTATAGCTGCAACAGCTCCCAGAGAAATTACACCTCTCTAAGAGATTTCCAATTGTGTTCCTTTGATATTGCTTTGTCGGGGACACGCTTTAAATAAGTTGCCCTCTGTAGGTAGCAGAGATTCTAAATCCTCATTGACTTGCACGGCTCTGTTATATGCCAAATTGGAAATAACATCCTAAAATGAATGTCTTCAAGGAACGAATTCAGCAGTAGGTTTTCATAGATGCCAAAACCTCTCCAGATGGTTGTACTTCATCTGGGGTATTATTGGAACAGCTTCCTTGGGCAACCTAAATCTCTAGGGCTGGACGTATATTTACCTTCCCATCATCTTCAAAAATAGATGCCTTTATTCTTTTTCATGAGATCAGGGCCATGACGGATTGACCTGGCTAGCAGATAAGGCAAGGAGCTGATTAGCACGAGAAAGCAGCGTGGACACTGCTGGACTGTTCAGTTGAGCTCCTACTGTATGCACACCACTAGTTCCTAGGGGGGACCCAAAGGTGGGGAAACACAGATCTTACCTTTATAAAGAGGCTGATAATTTAATCAGGTATGTATTCTACAAAGAACAAGAATAAGTTTACAGGAATTTAGAGGAACTACAGATGGAGGAACATTGGCTGTCACAGCCCGAAGTTACCTTTCAGTTACCTAAAAAGTAAACATGGTGTGGTCTGCAGGCCAGCATGTGATCTGGGAGCTTAATAGAAATGAAATTTCTCCAGCTCAACCTGAAACCTGGAGGACCTCTGGAAGGCAGGGCTGGGGACTCTAGTTTAACAAACCCTCAGGGTGATTCTTACATAGGCTAAAGTGACGTTGGCAGTCTGTATGAATGACCTGGGAATTCTGATGCCTCCTCCTGGCCAGACTGTACTTCAGACCAAGGACATGGGAATGAGGTAGAACTTGGCTATCAGAATGTTGAAAAGTTCTCTGAATAATTTCAATGTGCAGCCATGGTTGAGAAGCCCTACATGGTAGTGGTTCTTAAACCAGAGGAACATACCTGAATTACCTGAGAAATTTTATTTTGAAAACACACACACTTACACACACTCACAAATTAAAGCCTCTTCCCAAATCTGGTTCCAATTAAGGACAGTTACTTTGTACTGCCAACGCTACATATTCTCGATAGACCAGTGGTTCTGAATTTTTTTGTATATCAGATTCACCTGGAGGGCTGGTTAAAACACAGAGTTTTGGGTTTTGACCCTAAAGTTTCAGATTCAGCACATCTGAGGCAGAACCTGAGGGTTTGTATTGCTAACAAGTTCCCAAGAGCTGCTGCTGCTGATCTGGGAGCCACATTTGGAGATCCATGAGTCTAGCCTCATTTGAGGCTGAACTTGAATTCTTATAGAGGCTGCCATGTTAATTTCCAGGAATCTGGTATTCTAGTAATTTGTACTATTTTTAATGCTCTAAGGTATCAGTGTTTTTATTAATACACTCTTTTATTTTAGTATGTTTTTGAGATTAAAATCTGAATCATTTACATCTTGAGGGATACGCAGTGTATTATATTCCAAATGATAATTTTAACTTGAACAGAGGAACCCTCTTGAGAAAGCCTCCTATTGGTAATCCCCTTGTAAGGTATTCCAAGTCCTTGGTTCTTAGTGAGAGCGAGGATCTTTTCTTGTCTTTATTGGTCATGAATATTTTTTCCAAAGCCGGGGTGATTAATATCTCTTCCTAAACTCCCTGGAATTGGGATAGGGTCATTAAGGGAAATAGGATGAGGATGTGCTGCAGATGAGGAACGGAAAGGGGAGGAGGGAGGTCCCCAGGCCAAGTTCCCATCCTTTCCTTGCAGCCCCCCCCCCCAGGGGTACAGTCCCTCACTCACTCCTCCAGGGAAGGACGCTCTTAGGGCCAATCCCTCTTGACCCCCAGGATAACTTGCTTTAAACAGTCATCTCTCCTGCAAGAGATGCCCGGGCTTGGAGCCAAGGCTGCTTGCAAGAGTAAGAACAGGTGATGGGCGGTGAGCAGATCTCCATTGCTAATACGATGTATTCGATCATTTGAAATAAATGACAAACAGCAGTATGGCGCCACCTTGCTCCCTTGCTCCCATGGCACAATCACTAAACTCAACTTTTCTCTCTAAGGCCAGATTGGAATTTAGCATCCCACCTCACAAAGGGTACCATTAACTTGCTGTTTCCTGGGTGATATGCTAATTTGTCTATCTAAAATGGTGACACAACACACGGTTCCTTTTCATAAAAGCTCAGTCTCACAGTCTTTCCTGCCTCCCTTCACACCTGTGGCCTGCCATTCTGTGAATGTCTCCCCTTTAGACTCTAGCCATCCTGCTCCCCAGCCTTTCCCTCCCCAACCTCAGTTGTGCTCCATCTCCATGACTTGGATAGTTCCTTGTCTAACAGATGCTCACCCAACCTCTCTGCTTACCTGAACTTAACCAGTTAGGATCTTGCCTCTTCTAAAACCACTGTCATCTGAACCACTCTTGTGACCATAGATGGTTTCCTGATGTGTCCGTATTTTTATAAATAATGTATATGATCTGGCTTATTAATTAGATCCAGCATTGGCCAATCCAGCCTGCTGCCTGTTTTTATAAATAAAGTTTTATTGGAACACAGGCATGTCCTTTTATTTTCATGTTGTTTATGGCAATAAAACACAGACTGTAGGGCCCACAAAGCCCAAAATAGTTACTGTCTTGCTCTTAAAAGTGTGCTGATCTCTGGTCTAGATTAGCAGTTATGTTATATATTCTTTTATATTCTAAATGGCTGGCATGATGTTTTACATATATTAGCTACTAATCAGTTTTGATGATATGGGCTGGAACTTTCCTCTGAAATAATTAGAAATGTTAACAGTGATAAAACGAAAGCTTACTTTTGCTGTTGTTATTCTTACAGTCACCATGTACAGTCAGATGCTACATAACGTTTTGGTCCCCAACAGGTTGCATATACTATGGTAGTCCCAGAAGATTATAATGCTCTCCCTTTACTGTATCTTTTCTATGTTTAGATATACAAATACTTATTGTTGTGTAATTTAATACAATGGCCTACATTATTTGGTACAGTAACCTGCGGTACAGGTTGATAGCCTCGGAGCAGGCGGCTGAACCATATGGCCAGGTGTGTGGTAGGCCACCCCATCCAGGCTTGCGTGTGAGTACCCTCTATCGTGTTCACACAACAACAAAATCACCAGGGGACATGTTTCTCAGAGAGCATCGCTGTCATTAAGTGATGCGTGTCTGTATGTTGTGGCAGATAGCGGACTCAGCTCTTCCATGCTTATCTTAAATCTTAACAGCACTAAAACATAGGTAGAAGAATCTGGAACTTGGGAGGTGCATTGTCTTCCTAGCTGTCTGACTTGAGCAAGTGGCGCAGCAGGAATTTGAGCTCAGGTCTTCATCATCTCAAAGCAGGAGCTTCTGATCACCACGCACTCACTCTTTACTACCAGCCCTTCTATACGTGAGATGGGAATCTTCAAAACCCTATCGATGGGGTGATACATGTAAACAAAACCGACCTGTGTTTTAAACAGACCAGGACTAGGATGACGCCAGTGACTCCGAAAGTGAAGGCCTCCTTAAATGTGGTTCCCTGGATCCCTTGCTGTCCTTAAATCTTGCCCCTTTTATTATTACCGTCCCCTTCACTGTCATCATTATTTGTCAATAGCCTTAAAACAGTGTAATGCGTGAGTTGCTGTGCTAGGCTTGGAGTTTAGACTAGAGACGGTTTTGCCTGATGGTGGGAAAGATAAATCTATAATCTCAGGTTGCAAACAAATGTTCACAGCAACAGGAAGAGAACAAGTGGTGAGGCAGGCCAGGTGGAGGCTGTCTCTAGCAGGAGAGGAAATGCCTCTCTTGAAAGGGAGGCTGTTCCATGAACAAGAATGAAATCCTGTCACTTGCAGCAACATGGGTGAAACCGGAGGTCATGATGTTATGTCAATAAGCCAGGCACAGAAAAGCAAATATCTCACGTTCTCATTTTTATGTGGGATCTAAAAAAAGTGGACCTGATGAGCTAGAAAGTAGATGGGTGGCTACCCGAGACCAGCACGGGTAGCAGGGCGGGGGAGTTGAAGAGAAGTTGATTAATGGGTACAAATATACACCCAGATACAAGAAATAAGGCCTAGTATTTGATAGATCAGTAGGGTGTCTATCATTAACATTAATCAATTATAGCTAGAAAAAAATAATTTGAATGGTCCTAGTGTAAAGAAAAGATAAATCCTTAATAAGGTGTTGGATATCCCAGTTACCCTATTTTGATTATATGAATGTATCAAATTATCACATGTAACTGGAAATGTATATACCCAATACGTACTATGTTATCAATTCTAAAAAGGGGGCGAGGCCATGGATCAAACTTTGGCTGATTCTTGCTGTATTGATGCATTCTCCCTCTCCTCTCCTTCCTCTTTGTCTAAATCAATTATTTTTGGCCACAGTGACCTGCCCTTTGCAAACTGGTATGGGTTGTAGCATTATTGCAGGTCTCTGCTCGAGACAAGAAATTCTGTTTGCTCTGTAGGAAATGACCATCTTAGACGGTTGCCCTGCTTACCACATCTTTTTTCCAGTATCCTCTGTAAGGCCTGTGCATTGGCATCTGCTGACAGCATCAAACAGGTTCCATCAGATAAAAAACACACAAGCAAAAATTCCTACGGTGGTAAGGTGAATAATCGGCAAACGGCGTCAGAAGAAACCCTTTCTCCATCCAATGTCAGGGCGTCTAGAGCAAAGTGCATGTTGTCTGAGGACTTCTTTCTGAATTCTCTTGTTTATTTTTGTTCATTTTACGGATGAACTTTCACGAGTACAAGGGCTGCTGGTCTGGTAGAGAGGAGGAAGGCTGGCTCCCTTGGGAGGTCAAGGACCTATAGGAAACACAGGTCTCCCGGCTTTTCCACGCACTGACCTCCCTAAGTGCGTGAGCTCTCCCCGCAGCCCTCAGAAGGGTCTCCCTGTTCCCCTACAGTCCACCTGCAGGTCCCAGACGGCCGCTCCGAAAAAGATTTGTTGCGGAGTGCTGCCACCTAGTGGGAGCAGGTGGGAATGGACACTGTGGTGCCTGTTGCCTTCCCAATTCTGTCTCCTGCAACCCTGCTTAATTAACCTTTGCTGAAAGAAGGCTTTAAGTTTAAAACTCTTACAAGATAAAACAATTTTTAGAAGACCCCTGGAGGGTCCAAAGACTGTGCATAAAACCCAGTGGAAAGACAAATGTGAAGCGAATAGCTAGGATTTTGAAAAGTAGGCATATGTGTTCAGGCCGAGTGCAAACTGAAACGGAGACCAATCTGAAAGGCCTTCCAGGGCAGGTCAGAGAGCGGGAGTCCAGCCTGACTCCAGAGCCAAGGCGGTCCCTGTTTCCACTTTCCCTGAATTGGGAAGAAATATTGACGTGATTTGCTGCTGCACTGTTCGCACGTCAAGTTTTCAGCTTGGAGAAATGAAAAGAACGCACAGATTCTGAGTAGGTAGGTTTATCAAAGCGAAACAGAAATAGGAGCTTTATTAATAAAATCTTGTCTGGCCATCATAGGTGTGCCCCAATGAATCAAAACTGATTTATGAACCAGAAGTACAAGCATTTACAGCAAGACTGTCCTGTGTTCCTATTATTAGTGTTATTATTTCATTCTTTCCTCTTGGGAGGCAAGTTAGTATGATATTACCATTGACTACCATTGAATGGGTCCCAAAGGTCATTTCTTCAGAAGATAATAGAGCTTTTCATACGATATTCTTTCAGCTGCCCAGCAGTTGCAGCATAATATGACAAGAGGCCAAAAAAAGGAGTGAATATTTTTATCCTGAGTTGTCATGGCTTGTATCAACTCATTTTTCAGAAAGTCTGTTTTTTTTTTTTTTCCTATTGTGGCATGTCTGTCATTTCCTTTGACTCTCTGGCTGGTCTTCTGCTTGGCAAATTGAAAAAAATATATTTTAAGTTTAAAAATATATTTTAATATATTTTCTCCTAAAATATATTTAAGGAGAAAAAAGATAGGAAGAAACTGAATTAAGGGAAGGAGCCATAGCACAAGTAGAAAAAACAAACACGCAACAACTCTGGATTCCTTATTGCTTTGCAAAGAGAAAAGCTTAGGGTTTTCAGGAAGAGACATGTTCAAGTGGTTGTTTCTGTTATTCTGCGGCTAACAGGAACCGTGGAAGCAGTTGTGTTGATCAAGGAGCACTTTGATTGTTCTGGCCATGGCCTCGGTAGAACCAGGCAGTTATCAAGGCAAGGAAACCAAGTGACCCATGCAAATGTACTGTGGTCAAAACTGCTTCCATGGGAAGGTAAAGGAAAACAACTACTTCTCGAAGGGGCAAGAGCTAGGAAGTAATCATGGAATCAGGTTTTCAGGGCTCCTTATGATCCAGGATCTTTAAAAAATAAAATGATCGGTGTGTGAGAGGGTGGAGGACAAAGAGGCTGATTGATATGTATGTGTGTGGATTTTAAAATAGCTCTTTTGAAATAGCCATTTAGAAATGCACATGGAAAGAATATCTTCACGACTCATAGCCCTAATTGGCCAAATTATGAGGCCAACGTCCTCTCTCTTCCCTGCTGGGATGTGTTCAGTCTGGCCACCCTTTATGCCAAAGACCTTGAGCAGACCTTGGCAGAAACCCCAAGGTATACTCCCATTCACTGTCAGCAGTGATCTGTGTAATGGATTGGTGTGGGCTGCCTTGCCTTGGGCAGGGTTCATGTGTCACTCAGGAGAAGACGCATCAGACTGCCAAGTCAGAGGGAGGCTGCCTTATGTCCGTGGAGATGAGTGAATCAGAAAGCCAGATGGGGGCCAGCTCCCAGGACTTGAGGAATGACAGTGCTAAACTGGAAGGGCTTGAGTACATCGTGCCTCCTTATTTTACTTATGAGAAAACTTGGACCCAGGGATGCCAAGGAATTTGCCCACATATCTTCTTCTCATGAATTAATTCTCACATTCATTCAGCAATGATGCCCCAAGTGTCTTTCAAGTGTCAGGCTTTGTTCTAGGTGCTGGGGTTATATAGAGGAAGAGTGTCACATAAGGAGCAGAAGCATGTCATGTAAGAGTCAATCTAAAAGACGAGTCTGCCTGAGAAAAGAGTCTCGGAGAAGAGAAGAAAAGCAGTAAAAAAAATCGTCCTTGACACTATAGTTTGGGTACTGACTTGACAAAGTGTAATAATTAGGATAACTATTGGTGCATGATGGAAGGTTACCCATGCACCAGTTCTTGGCACACATCCCACTTGTAATTGCAAAGGTACTTGTAAGATTATTTGATGAGTTCTTTTCTGCTGCCCCAGGCCCAGTCTGTGGAAACATCATAGCAGGGAACTTTCTCAGCTCTATATTTTATCCCTAGACCAGGGGCAGAGCACTGGTCACATGGAAGATCCTCAGTAAATAGCCATGGAATGAACAATGGAATGAATGACAACCTGGTGAGGGCACCCAGGTTCCATTCTATGGGACAGGGTACAGCAGCCTTCTTCCGTAAATGTTTTCAGCTTTAGGGGCCATACAGTCTCGGTTGCCATTATTCAACGCTGCCATTGTAGCATGAAATCCGCCATGACAATACATAAAAGAATGCACGTGGCTGTGTTCCAATAAAACTTTATTCATGGACACTGAAATTTAAATTTCATACAACTTTTCATATTGTATAAAATGGTCTAATATTTTCAACTATTTAAAAAATGTGGGGGAAGAAAACATTCTTAGTTTATGTGCTTTATGAAAACTGGCCACTGGCCAGATCCGGCTTATAGACTGCAGTTTAGCAACCCCTGTTGTAGGAAGTCTGTGAATTGTTAGGGTAAAGGTTTCATGAGTTTTTTAGTCATTCATTTTTGTGCTCAAGAATTATTGAGTGCTTGCTCTGTGCCAGGCTCTGTAGCAGGCATTGGACATACAAACAAAAATGATTCGTCACTAATATAAAGATGAGATCATTATCCTTGGCGGGCCAGATCTTCAAAGGATGAGCCACAGCTGTGTAGTGAATACAAAACCTATCGTTTGTTTTATTAAGGTACGTGAAGCACTCTAAAATTAATTGGGTATTTCTAGATAACACCCTCCATGCATCACAAGCATCTTTCAAACATACCTTATTTTACAGACTTGGAAAACCAGTGTGATGGAGCGATTCTTCCACTATCTCTAAATAAGCCTGTCTAGTGCTTAAAACCTTCTGCTATTTCTATCTTATTCTTCCCCTATTGGAGAGTGCCAGTGTGTTTTCAGATAACTTCCTTAGAGATCGGAGGGAAAGATTTAAGGAAAAAAAAAAAAACATCCAGCTCCTCTCATTTGGCTTGGGTTTTCCAAGTCTTGATCTTGAATGCAAGTAAAGGCAAAGATGTTGTCTCTGCATCATAGTCACAGGACAATAAAATCCTTGTCCTTTTTTGTTTCTGGAAGATGAAGAGTGGTCTAGGAAAGTATTAACACAAATAGAAGTAAGATGAAGTTAGAACCTCAGAAAGTTTTGCATAGTATTTCTTTTTCTCTTTTTCTTTCTTCCCTCCCTCTCTTCCTTTTTTGGTTTCTAGCCTATCTTAACCCAATAATCTGCTATACTCCAGCTAGTAGTTTCCATCGCCAACCATTTTTCAATTCTCTAGAATACTTTTGGGAATGCCAGGACAAAGGGTCTGATACAGGAACTTAATTGTCTGAGAGATTTTTGTCTGCTTATTAAAACTGGTCGGTTCACAGCATTAGCTGTATGGGAGGATAATTCCCCTAGCTGCTGTCGGTTTTACAGTTCCTCGCTCAGAGGATTATAGTTCTTTTTACATAAAAGGATGCATTTTGAGAACCTTTAACTGGGCCCAAAGTAATAACTATTTACATAGACTCAGTGCACTTCTCGATGTCTGTTGGGGTGAGAAGAGGCAGAGGGAGGAAAGAACAGGATTTGGGATGCGATTTGAGATTAATAACTGATTCATTCAACAGATACGTATTGATCATTGCACTGTGCTTGTTCTGCAGGGTATACTGTGAAATGTAAGACACAATTTTAGCCTAGAGCACACTAATCTAGTTATGGATATAGGAATTCAAAATACCTTGTCTACATTGGGACTTTAAAGTCTTTGATGGGTAACTATAACAGAGGAATGAATACACAATTAAATAATAACACTGAAAAGTAAGCATGAGATGAGAATTTACATGCATGCAAATGCACTTACCGCTTTGGATGTAATTCCCACATTATCTGTGCGTTGATTGCATGATGTGTGCACATCCATTTATCAGCTTCACGGGACAGTAATTGAGTGACAGAATCTAGTGTGCCTGATTTTTCTGGGATCAGGAATCTGGTTGGTACAATGCAGTAACCACTATTAAAACCAGTGGGATATACCAGTAATCCAAATGGAAAATCCTACCCATCCTGCTCCCCTTGCGCTGAATGAACAAGCACAGGTGTTGATAAAACAGCTGTTATTTATTTCCTTATCCCACACCTGTCCTTGAAGCCTATCACATGGGCAAGGGCCATGGGGTAGGCAGTGTTTTCATCACCAGGCAGTTCAAGCCAAGTCTGTGGCTGACCATATTGCAAGAATGAAAAAGCCTTGGAAGAACTGAGCCTCCTAGGGAAATAGACTCATAATTCAAGAGCGAGGTGTCAGGGCCCTGCATGCATTTCTTGGTGAGAGTGAAAGCAGGACTAAATTATGAATTGTTAAGCCTGTTGCTTGAATCTGTTCAGTTCTTCATTTGAAATGAAGCTCTGGGCCAAGAGAGTATGACACAGGAAAGGATGACGAACAGAATCAGGGCCCATCAGGACTGCTTGAGTTTACTTAGGTGTATTTATAAGACACGACAACATCTCCACATCTGTTTAACTATCTGGAAACGTTTTGCAAACACTTCTGTATTTGATCAGCTCCTTGAGATGGATGTGATTGTTATCCCCATTTCGGCAGATCCAGACGAGGTTGTTCTCAGAGGTCTGCAATATCACACATCTGGTGCACAGCACAGCCCAGGCTGGGGTTAGAGGTATTTTAACAAGCCCCAGTCTCACCATGCTGTGGAGCAATGGCAGGCCCCCGCGTTCTCAGTGTGGGCTGATTGGTTCAGGTCTCTGTTAAGATGGTGGGCTGAGTTGTGATTTGATGAGAGCACACATGTCACACACTGTGAGTTGAAAGCAGATAGATGTACCTGTGGCCATGGGGAGTTGGGCTTGAGCTGAGCCTTAAACCCTGGGAGAGGTTTGACTAAGTAGAGTGAAGGGCCATGGGAAGGGGTGAGCCGGGAAGAATCTTCATGGTGCTTTGGGGAACCAGGTAGTAGACTAGTGAGGATGCTTCAGCCGGGGGTGGCTGATCTGCAGTGGGTGGTTGTAGTAACTGGGGTAGCCAGAGCCACTAAAGCCCTTGGGGGAAGACCAAGGAGGGCTTTCCCTATCGCCCTGTCATGAACCTTCTCTTTCACCTTGCCTGGTAGGTGCACAGAGGTGGATTCATCCACCTGTGTCTTCCTTTCATGCCATTTTGTTTCTCTCAACAGACATTGATTATGTGCCTACCATGTTCCAGGCACTGTGTCACGTTTTAGAGAAATTACTGAAAGGAACCCTCAATGAATATTGGGTGGATTCAGAAACGAACGAATGAACAAAAGGATGGAAGGAGGGGTTGGTGAGCTCATTGCTGGGGCAGAAGGAAGTAAGGGAAGAATTCCTGTGTGCTGGGCTGAGAACAGCAGTGTGGTGCTGCGGGAACAGCCAGGAGGACTGTCTGAAAAGAAGTGGTGTGCTGGTCAGTTTGGGGAGTCTGAAGGAGAACTTTGCTAGCTAGAAAAGGAGAGAGGAGGCAGGCCAAACTGAGGGCCAGTGTTTGCAAATGAGCAAAGACCTAAAAATGGGGGGGGGCAATGTAGGTACAATTTAAATGCAGTGAGGAAGATGGCAGGAGCACGGGAAGGGTCTCCATAGCAGATTACACACGGCCACCCGGTCTAAGGCCATTCCTGTATCTTCTTAAGCAAACCTTGGGCAAAAATGGTGTGTTTTCTGGGACATTTTCTCATTCAAAGTCTAGCATTAAGCCAGTCTTTCTCATAAGATGGCTGAGGGAACATCTGTCTAAGACTAGATAGCCAGTAGTTTAAGAAGAAAGAGAAAAGGGAGTGATACAGTATAGGAGAAAAAAAAGAAAAGAAAGAAAAGAAAAGAACAGATGGTATAACTGTAGGACTATTATTTTCCAAAACAAAAGCTAGAAATGAAGTATCTTTTAATAGCTGGCCTAGAATGCCATTCTAAGAGCTTAGGGAAAAAAATCAAAATGTATTAAAACTCTCTCAGACCTTGGATGGTTTAAGGCAGCTTCTAAAATTGCTGGTAAAATTATGACCCTGTAATTCACAGCTGTGTCATATATTCTTTAGCACACAGTGTAATTTATGTATCCACCTAGTTGTTTTGAAAAAGAATAGGAGGGGGGACTCACACAACACCAAGTTTATAAAGTGCTGTTACTTTTAATGTATAATGTCTTTAGTTTAAACCTGTGTTGTTAGGAGGAGGGACGTCCTATTGGTCAAGGTTATTACCACAGTTATTGCAGTGTCAGTAAGAATGTGAGGATCACTTATTGCACTTAACATGATAACTGGCCAGGCTACCATGTCCACAACACATGGTCTTCCCTCCCTTCTTCCTCCAAAGAGTGCTGTTGCCTTGAACCCCCTTCTTCCCTTGAAATCAAACCTGGGCAACTACCCAAGCTTGACCTTGACTCATACCTTAAACTCAAGCATCAAACTTAACCTCCACTGGGAAACCTTCCTCCCTAGGAAACAAAGGGGCTCTGAGGACAGCTTGCTAGGGAGCCATCAATGAAGTTTACATCAAGCTTCTCCAGTCACCTTGGCTTTGACCCCAGCTGTGGGTTAGGGTTAGAATTAGGGTTGGAGCTGGAGAGGAAGGGAGCTAGCAGTCAGCTAGGCTGTGTGGAGGAGGCACTGTGGGGAATCTCAGATTCCTACAGCTCTCACTTCTCTGAGAAGGTGGAGGGGGTGAGAAAGGAGACCCCTGGCCGTGTGATCAGGAGAGAATGGCCCTGGGCCTGAGTCCAGACACCTCCTTGAGGGCCAGACTGTGCTCCTGCCAGTTGGTTGACCTTGAGCAAGATGCTCCAGTCTCTGGATCCCGTCCCCCTCACCTCATAGTAAGGACATGAGCCCTTGCCTTCACTACCTAAGGGAGTTGTTGCGAAGATCAAAGGAAATATTACATCTTTTAATCCTGAGCCGATGAGTGGGGTCATTATTTTCCTCTTACTCGGCTTGTTTCATTTTCCCCTCATTTCATGCAGCCCTTTTACCTCAAAGAAGATTCCCGAGGGCAATGAACTGACTCAGATATCCTTCTCCTTAGAAGTGTTTTTTGTTGTTGTTTCTCAGGGTCATTTCTGTCCTTCCAGTTTTGTGGATTATTTTCTCTGAGCCTCTGAGGTTTGGGCTCACTTCCCTGCACATGACCTGCTTTCCTTCCTTCTCTGACCTGGCCACATGCTTCCCTGGATCGGATCCTTAGTTCTTCCAGCTCCTTCCCTGCCAGCCCCCAACCCGTGGGCACCGGGAGCGGAGAAGAGCGGCACCTCAGCACTGAGCAGGCAGAGGACCTTGCTGGGGCCTGTGTGATGCAGGTGGCCCAGGACGGAGCTCACTGCTATGACCCTGGGGTAGGTGCTAGGACGCTGTTCCCATTAAAGGCAGTGGAGCTCGGAGAGACTGCAGCCACATGCTCAGGGCCTCCCAGATTTGGCCCCTGCTGGGTCAGGATGAGGGTCTTGTTTTTCTAGGTGATATGCTGCATTCCAGAAACCATAAACCTGCTTCCCAAACTCTCCAGATGAGGAAGTTCTGGTTTTGTTCTTACCTAAGCAGCATTTTATTTTATGGGATTGAGTAAAGGAGGTCTGGACATCTTCACCAGGTGTTTTCAAAATAATTCTATTAAAAAAATCACCTAGTCATTTAAGAGACATGGGAGCAACATAGAAAATGCATAGAAAGAGTGTATTAAGCAAAGTAAAATAAACCACATAAACATTTGTTTGTGTTAGGAGAAGATCACTCTAGAAATCTTTTTATGCATTAGATAAATAAGTTATATAGACAAATAGAAATTATATAAGATGAATTTGTACTGTGTATGCTATTTTAAAAAATAAAATGTTTATATTTACTTGAACATAGAAAAAAATGGAGAAAATGAAGGAATTGCTAAACTTTGGTAAGGTTTAGTTCCTAAAGATGTGCACGTATGGCTGGGTGTGGTGGCTCACGCCTGTAATCCTAGCCCTCTGGGAGGCCGAGGTGGGTGGATTGCTTGTGCTCTGGAGGCTGAGACCAGCCTGAATAAGAGCAAGACCCTGTCTCTACTAAAGGTAGAAAAACTAGCTGCATTGTGGTGGGCATCTGTAGTCCCAGCTACTCAGGAGATTGAGTCAAGAGGATTGCTTGAGCCCAAGAGTTTGAGGTTGCTTTGAGCTTTGATGCCAGGGTGCTCTATCCAGGGCAATAGAGTGAGACTCCATCTAGAAAGAAAGAAAGAAAGAGAGAGAGAGAGAGAGAGGGAGGGAGGGAGGGAGGGAAGGAAGGAAGGAAGGAAGGGAGAAAGACTTGCAGGTATGATTACGAGAAAGCAACTAGGAAAAATAATGAAGGTGGAGTCCTATTTTTATTTAACTCTATTTTTTATTTTGATGTAATACAGATGAACTTTCTGTTGAGGAAGGAGAGAAAATGACCACATGTATATTTCCTTCCACATCTTTTGCCCTCTCTTATCAGTTACATTATTATTTTCACATTGTCAAGCTTTTATAATATTCTCTTCTGGGGCTATAGTTCAATTTTTATTTTGTCTTAGTTGAGTATGTTAAAGTGTTCAGTACTCACCTAGGTCTGCTTTTTGCATAGCAACTTCTTGCTGTTTTAGTTTGGATCACAATGGTGGAGACACCGCCTCCACCAGGCTGGGAGGGAAGATGCTTGGGTTGGGTTCAGAGTTATGAAGGATAAACACTTGGGAGCAGCAGAGCAGCGCAGCCTGAGCAGTGACTCGGGATTCCAGGGAGGTGGAATGGGGCAGGGGGGCAGATGGCTTTTGGAGCCCCAGTGCCTGGCTATGAACCCCTGTTCCCTCAGCTGCTTGCCAGGTGAACGTGGGCAGGCTATTCAACGTCTCTGTGCCTCAATTGACGCCTCTGTAAAATGGGGACAACCACAGTCACATTGCTGAAGGTGTCATGGAAATTAAATGAACTATTTAAGCATGATTGGAAAGGAATCTGCCCCACCATGTTTGTCTTTATTACAGAGTCATGCTTTTTGGAGATCGGTCACAGGCCGAAAGAATGGGCCAAGGATGTTACACTCATCTCCTTTCTGTAGTCATTTGCAAGGATCTTCTAAAATGTCTCTCCTTTTCAGCCATAATCAGGTCCTTCACCTCTTTCAATTTTCTCCTGTTAGTCCAAAACCCAGCCTTCCTTGTGGCCCACAAGGCCTGCCATGGCAGCTCCTGCCTCCTTCCACCCATGCCCTCTCTCTACTGGATGGTGCCCGTCCAGCCTTCCCTGGAGAGTGGCATTCTCACTCTTCGCTAATCTGTACCTCCTTAGAAAGGCCTTGTCTGACAACACAGTCGTAAGTGCCCTCCACTGGAGTCTCTTTGCTTGGGGACCACTTGTAGCAATTTGTGATTATTGATTGGTTTGTTTAGTCGTACAGTTTCTCTACCCCACTAGATCCCTGGTCTGGGATCATGCTTGTCTCATTCGGTGCCATCTTCCAGCATGGCCTCAGGCTTGGCGCCCAGTAAACATCAGCTGAATGAACTCTCTCCATGTCTGTCTACATGGACATGTTCATCTGTGTCTCTGCATAGATGGACACTGACTGTGCCAGGCTACCGACCTACACAGCTAACTGTACAGACGCAGATACTCACTAAGTGGCCGGAATTATTCTGACAATATTCCTTCTCTTTTGTCATTCCATTTTCTTTTCCCATGAGGATTTTCTAAGTCAGTAAGAATTTGAATCAGGGCTTAGTGGGTCAGTAAAAGGAAGAGAGTTGAAAGGTGGGTCACACTCATTGAGTGTTGATTGGTGGTTGTGCTGCCCTGGAAGCCTTGTGCTGTGTCCCGCTCAATCTTTGTGGTGACTCATGAACTAGAGACATCTTCTCATTTTTAAAAAAGATGCTGGAAAAGCTAGTCAGTGACAGAGATGGGACCATAGACCTCTGCCTCCTGAAGAAGCAGGACTTGGTAACCGCTAACCAACTAGAAGTGGGTTGCAATTCCTTCCGTTCTTTGGAGAGATGAACTGCACATGCAGATGGATCCCAATGAGAAATTTCAAATGACAAGTCGATGACCTTGAAAAATGAAAGGGCAAAAGAATCATCAGGATGGGTTTGGGTGCATCTGAAAAGGAGGTGAAATCAAAGGTTTGGATAGATTAAGGAGACGTTTGTCAGCAGAATTTTGGGGGAGAGCTGGAGATGATGGAAGGTTTCTCTGGGTAAAATTCACCCGTATGAGCTCTTCTTTTCCTGTAAGTTGGTAAGCATTGCTTGTAAAGAGAGCGCTATGCTGCCGAGTAAGTTTGGGAGATCCTCATTTAATTAAAGAGTTTCTTAGCTGTAAGAATTCTCAGAGCCTTTAATATGCTGGTGCACAGCCAGTTTCCAAGGACAACTGTGTTCTACCTGACACCAGCTCTCCAGGGCGTCAGGGAGGATCTAACCCCCTCCATGTTCTCTTCTAACAGAGAGAAGCCCTGAACAAAGGGAGGCTCAGTGTAGAGAGTCCTAAGTCCTTCCCACACATGCCTCAAGATAACCCACGAGGAGACAGGCCCTGTGGGTACCCCCAGATCCCCTTGCCTTTACCTGTGGTGCTGTTGGCCAGATTTAGAATTGCCAGCATCAGCATCTCTTTGCCTGAGGGCTTTCTCCAGTCATTGCAGCTGGCTTGTGGGCCTACCCACAGGTCATAAGTGCCAGGGAGTTCACAGCCCCGAACCAATGGCCAACTAGAGGTGATGGTTCAATACCCCAGGCCCCTCCCCCTTCACAGGAAAGCCCTGCCATGTACCATGCAGCTATGTGCAGACACTGGGGGATGACCCCCCCCACTGGCATTTCTCTTTAGTTGCCCACAGTGATACTTGCTTGATAATGAACACTTTTTTTTTTATTGAGCAGGAATAATAATAATTATAATGCAAAAAAAGTAACATTCACATTGTCAAGAGTATGTCTATTATAGAATGCTTTGACTCTGAGGTTCAGTATGGAGTCATCAGTTAACTTCTTCTTATTATTTTTTCCCCAACGTCTCAAAAAAAATAGACAACTAATATTGGTAGATAAAAATAAAAGATAATTTTAATTTTGACCAAAGTACATTACTTTAACATTAATTTTTAATTCAACTTATTAAATATTGTTTAGGATATTGCATCCTCATTTATAAGTGAGATAGGTTTGTGATTTCTGCTTTATAATAATATGTTTTTTTTTTAAATAATTTTATTGAATCATAATTATGTACATTGGTGCAATCACAGGGCACGATTCATATACATTCAGAAATATTTTGATCATACTGTTACAGATATCCTTCATGGCATTTCCTTGATCACTATATA
>CAUYON010200968.1:0-26657 GCA_963573935.1 Arctocebus calabarensis | reverse complement strand
TTCTTTTCTTTTTTTTTTTTTTATGTTGAGACAAAGCCTCAAGCTGTCACCCTGGATAGAGTGCTGTGGCATCACAGCTCACAGCAACCTCCAGTTCCTGGGCTCAAGCGAGTCTCCTGCCTCCGCCTCCCAAGTAGCTGGGACTACAGGCGCCCGCCACAATGCCTGGCCATTTTTTGGTTGCACCCGTCATTGTTGTTTGGCGGGCCCGGGCTGGATTCGAACCTGCCAGCTCAGTTGTACGTGGCTGGCACCTTAGCCCGTTGAGCCACAGGTGCCGAGCCCATCTTTTTTTTTTTTTTTTTTGCAGATTTTGGCCCGGGGCTGGGTTTGAACCTGCCACCTCCGGCATATGGGGCCGGCGCCCTACTCCTTTGAGCCACAGGTGCCGCCCCATCTATACATCTTAAGATGTAAAAGTGAAGATTTCTGATCTAATCACACTGCATCATCTATGGCTAACACATTTTGTATTGGAGTTTTAAAATAGAGAATTATAGGATTTTTGTGCCAAAAAGAACATCTCGTTGCAATAGCAAGATACCAAAAAGCCCAACATTCTTTTGAGTTTTGGGGCAAAGATTCCTGAAGCCTACAGAGGTGAATGGCTTACTTAGGCCCAAATAAAGGGATTGCAGAGAGTATATCTCTGGTTCCTGGGGGGCTACCTCTCTGCAGTGTATGGCCGTGGATCAGATCTAGAATTTTAACTGCATGTCTTTTTTTTGAGACTCCCACTTTGTTGCCCTGGGTAGAGTGCTGTGGCGTCATAGCTCACAGCAACCTGAAACTCTTGGGCTCAAGCGATTCTCTTGCCTCAGCCTCCCTAGTAGCTGGGACTATAGGTGCCTACCATAGTGCCCAGCTATTTATCGAGACAGAGTCTTGCTCTTGCTTAGGTTGGTCTCGAACTCCTCAGGCAATCGACCTGCTTTGGCCTTCTGGTCACTGCATGTCTTTGTTCTTCTAGATTGAAGATTTATTTTCTCTAATAGTGCTGAAAACAGTGCTTTATCTTTCTTAGATTCAGAAGTTGCTTGGACTTTTGTTGCATGTTCCTTGTGAAAGTTTAGCCTTGGGTGTCCTGTGTATTCTTGCATTGGCCACTAGGCCTTCTGTGTAGAGGTGTATTTAACCTTGTGTGGAAGTAGTCAAGTATGTTCATGCTAACATATTTTCATAGTATAAAGTATATGATAGTATATGTGAGTAATACAATAATATAGTCCTGCTTTCTCCTGCTAGTCCTAGATTTTAAATTGTGTGAATAGCTAAAGATTTGTATCATTTTTTAAAAGAATGGATATTTAAGGGTGGCGCCTGTGGCTGAAAGGAATAGGACGCTGGCACCATATGCCGGAGGTGGCGGGTTGAAACCCAGCCCCAGCCAAAAACCGCAAAAAAAAACATAGAATGGATATTTTTAAAAAAATGTTGTACCCTATAAATATATACAACTTTTTTTTTTTTTTTTGAGACAGTCTCAAGTTGTCGCCCTAGGTACAGTGCCGTGGTGTCACAGCTCACAGCAACCTCAAACTCTTGGGCCCAAGTGATTCTCCTGCCTCAGCTTCCCAAGTAGCCGGGACTATAGGCACCTGCCACAACACCTGACGATTTTTTGGTTGTAGTTGTCATTGTTGCTTTTCAGGCCCAGGCCAGATTCGAACTTGCCAGCTCCCGTGTATGTGGCTGGTGCCCTAGGTGCCTGAGCTACAGGCGCCGAGCCAATATATATACAACTATTATATTAAATATTTACAAAATGATATTAATACAGTGTCGGGAGTATAAGAAAGTAAAATACTCTGCTGTTGAGGTGTGTAGCCTGTCACTTCACTAATCAGTCAATTTGATTTCCGCAGGAGCAGTTTTTGCAAGAGAGAATCAAAGTAAATGGGAAAGCTGGGAACCTTGGTGGAGGTGTGGTGACCATTGAGAGAAGCAAGAGCAAGATCACGGTCACCTCTGAGGTGCCATTCTCCAAAAGGTGTGTGGGCAGCGGCCAGTGCTGCACTCAGTCTTTCCCAGCCAGGAGGGGATCACCTGAAAAGAGGCTGGGTTTGTGATTGCAGCTGTTAATTTCTGAACAGTGCCAGTGTCGGAGGCAGTGAATGAGGGTTTTGATAGTTAGTCGTATTTCACTTCTGTTTTTTTTTAAAAAGAGGTGGTCTTGCTCTGTTACCCAGGCTGGAGTGTAGGCAGGGTCTTAGTTTATCACAACCTCAAACTTCTGGACTCATGTGATACGTGGAGCTGGGACTATAGGCTTATGCCACTGTATCTAGCTAATTAAATTTTTGGGAGGTAGAGACAGGGTCTTTTTTTTTTTTTTTTTTTTTGTTGAGACACAGTGCCACCCTATGCTCCTAAGCAGAGTGCAGTGGGCGTGGTAACTCACTGCAACCTCTGACTCGGGCTGTGGGCATCCTGCTGCCTCAGCCTCCAGAAGCCACTGGGATTACAGGCGCTTGCCGTGGTGCCCGGCTGGGTTTTTCCATTTTTTTTATGAGTCAGGGTCTTACTCTTGCTCAGGCGAGTCCTGAACTCCTGAGCTCAAGCAATTCTCCCTCCTCAGCCTCCCACAGTGCTGGGATTACAGGTGTGAGCCACCGTGCCCGGCAGAGACAGGGTCTTGCTGTGTTGCCCAGGCTGATCTTGAACTCTGGGCTCAAGCGATCCTCCTGCTTTGGCCTCCCAAAGTGCTGGCATTACAGGTGTGAGCCACTGTACCCAGCCCTTAGACTGTGTTCTTAAAAAATACATATCTTTGGGCAGCGCCTGTGGCTCAAAGGAGTAGGGCGCGGCCCCATATGCTGGAGGTGATGGGTTCAGGCCCAGCCCCAGCCAAAAACTGAAAAAAATAAAATAAATGAAAATACATATCTTCCCTTGCCTCTAGGTTACAGTGAAGAGGTCTTTCCTTTTCTTTTTGTTATTTATTTATTTATTTGAGACAGAGCCTCAAGCTCTCACCCTGGATAGAGTGCTGTGGCATCACAGCTCACAGCAACCTCCAGTTCCTGGGCTCAAGTTAGTCTCCTGCCTCCGCCTCCCAAGTAGCTGGGACTACTGGCGCCCACCACAACGCCCAGCCATTTTTTTGGTTGCAGCCGTCATTGTTGTTTGGCGGGCCTGGGCTGGATTCGAACTTGCCAGCTCAGTTGTACGTGGCTGGCACCTTAGCCCGTTGAGCCGCAGGCACCTAGCCCTTTTCTGTTTTTTCTTTTGGGAGATAAGGTCTTGCTCTATTGGGAGTGCAGTGGTGTCATCATAGCTCACTGCAACTTTAAACTCCTGGGCTCAAGTGATCTTCTTGTCTTGGCCTCCCAAGTAGCTGGGACTAAAGGTGCCCACCAGAATGCCTAGCTAATTTTTCTATTTTTGGTTGAGATAGAGTCTTGCTCTTGCACAGGCTGGTGTTGAACTCCTGAGTTCAAGCTATCAACCTACCTCAGCTTCCCAAAGCGCTAGGATTGCAGGCATAAGCCACCATGCCTGGCTCAATTATGAAATTTTTAAACTTCCTGAAATTTTGAATTAAACACCTCATTTGAATATACTATGGTAGAAATAATTGAGGAAAGAATATTTTGTAGATGGGACGACCAGGCTGATTTATTTTCATGTAGTGAAAGGTGGATAGAGTTGACCTGAGATCTTCACATCTTTGTGAAGATGGCTTTATTGCTGTAGGAACATTGTTAAACTGTGTTCATGTCTTGGATATGGTGAATCTACTGGTTTATAACAGTTTGAAGAGGCGGTAAGTATCATGAAATACATATTATACTGGGAGAAACCGTTGTTTGGTAGGATTGATTTGCCCAGCATTGAGTGTGTGGCATTATCCTCCTCTGCATGGCTTTGGGAAGATGCAGAATAGCTAACCTCAGGATCTCATAAGCAAGTGAGGGTCAGGGAAGAAACAAGATTGCAGGCTTATTATCTTCATGCTGTAGTTAGGATGTTAGGCATAAAAGCCAGTCCCTGCCTTTATATAAAGAGCAAGTTTTCTAGTGAGCAGTTTGGCTAAGGCAGCAGTTAGGTAGATGGATTAAAAAATCTAAGTGCTCTCTGCTGTGCTGAGCGCGATGGTGGGTGGCACCCTGTCCAGTGTACTGGGTGGAGCCACACTAGCAGAGAGCATATGACCCAGCCCTAAAACAATCCTGATAACCCAGACAACCTCATAAGGAGATTGACTCAGGGAGGTGATGTCTACAAAGTACTAGGAGCTCATTGGGAACTTAGTGATTTCTCAGTAAAATCACTAGTACAGGGCTGTGTGCTCAATTGTCAAATTACTACTGAGATGTCTCCAGTGCTGACTCAAAACCATTGTATAGATATTTGTTGTGTAGTGGACAGCTGTTACATTTGTCTGTTCTCATCTTTATTTCCAATTAAGATGACATGTAACTGGACCATGTATTAGACCACTGGTGGGGTATATCTGCCTCCTCTTTGCCATTTTTGATGTGTGGGAAAACACCTTGCATTGTAATGATTTTGAATATGCAGGTTTTGTAAAAGTTTAAAGTGTTTGGGAATGCAAGATGGCCATTTGTCTAGTGTAGTTCTCAAGTGTCCTTTCTCTGCAGGTATTTGAAATATCTCACCAAAAAATATTTGAAGAAGAATAATCTACGTGATTGGTTACGCGTAGTTGCTAACAGCAAAGAGAGTTACGAATTACGTTACTTCCAAATTAACCAGGATGAAGAAGAGGAAGAAGATGAGGATTAAAATTCATTTATCTGAAATTTTTTGTATGAGTTCTTGAATAAAACTTCAGAACCAAAATGGTGGCTTATCCTTGTATCTCTGCAGTATGGATTGAACAGAAAATTGGAAATCATAGTAAGAGGGCTTCCCTTGGGCTGCCACTTATTTGTAACTTGACTTTTTTTTTCTGCTTGAAAATTTCAGTTCTCTTGAAGTAGTAATACCAAAATAGAAGAAGGCGACTTTAAGGGAATTGATGACCATCGAGCTGGTAGATGAGGTGTGGAGATGTGAGCTTCAGTTAGTCTCTGTTTCATCTGTACAAGTGTGACGGTCAATTTTATCTGATGCTTGTACAAAGAGTCAGGAATACAAGTGGGCTGGTCTCATTAATTAAAAGCAAACCAGGTAACTTCTAAGATTCTCTTATGGGAAGAATGGCAGTGTCAATAAAATGCAGGTTTCTGGGCCATTTGTTTTGTTTTCATTTTTTGGTTGTAAATTACTCTGGATGCATACAATTTTGTATACTAATTCTTTTTCTTCCTGTAGAAATAAAATGTGCTCCTTTAGCATTGCTGCATATTTGACTACTCTCTATAAAAGGGTTTGGAGAGCAATATGGTCAAAGTCCCAGGTTCTAAATTAGCTAAATGTGTATAAAAAATGACTTTGTAAATTACTGTTTCTACTAAGTCTTTGCAAGGAACTCTTTGGTCTCCAGCAGGGGGCACTGGAGTGGACCTTTCACCTGTGGTCTCCTGTAAGGGTCCCAGACTGGGATGCTGAGGGCTCTGGAGGCTTTTGTGCAGGGGAGGTGGGAGATGCCCAGGAAATAGCTGTTTCTGAGCCACGTTAGCTGTGACTTTAATGTCAGAAGTCATTCTACATACAGTGGTGTGACTACAAGAATCTGTGCCAATATGTGCAGAGGCCAGAAAACTGAGAGGTTGTTCACGAGGCTGGGAATATGTAATTGTTGCTGAGTCTGGCTTTGAAAGAGACCCTGATGCCTCATCATGCCCTTCTGAAAGCTAAACAACAATGCAGAAATGTTAGCATTGTTTTATAAGTATGGTGGATAAAATTCATATTTTTAAAGACCTTGCCTGCAGCTGGTTTCCACACCTGAAATTGTGCTATGTGAGTTGCATGGCTGAAATGGAATGTTAACATCCTGCCCTGGCTCCAATTTAACATTCAGTGCTCTTCTGGATTGAGTTGAACATGTTGAGACTTTGCAATTTCATTTGTGGTAAGGGCTCTAGCATTTTCTATTTCTATGCAAATTTCTTGAAAGAGAATAGCTTGCATATTCTCTGCACTCACAGGATGCAATTTCTTTCAAACTTAACTGAGGCATCAGTTGCTCTTTGGCTTTGTCCCTTATGGTGGTTACTGAGGATCAGTTTGTGACTGGGGTTGGCAAATTTCACTTGGTTGTTGCATCGATGTGCCCTTGTAGTAATTTTTGGATGGGTTGTGAAAAAAATTAACTCTGGGCTGAAATTAGTCTATAAGCTTTTTCAAAGTAGTCCCAGATTTTAAAACTTGTAATAAAATTGAAACTCATTGGTTTTTCTATGCCTTTTTGAACTCTTGTAATTGAGTTTTAATCGCATTTTATATTAAAGTGGCTAACACATGGCTACTGTTGTTGTGCAAGGCTTTTTTTTTTTAAAGGGTTGACATGTTAATCTGTTCAGCAATTAAAGCTCTGTCCTCACTGAAGAGTTGCCGAACCCACAGTTACCTTGGTCTTTGTTAGGCTTAGGCGGAGTGGGGCCCTTTTTCCCTTTTCTCCACCTTGGTTGTGCAGTTTCCCCCCAGTGAGATTCTGGAGTTGGTTTTAACTGAGTTCTACCTGGAATTTTCAGATCCAGAGCCTGGAATACAGCTGCAAACAAATGGCAGGTTTTGATGGGGAATGTGTAGTGAGAAGGCGGGTGATATTGCTCTCAATACACTGGCTGTGCTCAAGGCACGTTTTAGATCTGTCACCCTTTTGTTTGTCTCCTCATGCCCCACCTGCCCCCCCCCCCCACTGGATTTGAAACAGAGAGGTTGGTGTTATGGAAAGTTTTAAGCAGTGATAAAAGTTCACAAAAGTCATGAAATGGAAAACGGCTATAATGTTAGCTTACTGTTAATCATACACACCTCTCTTTCCTGGAATGTGTTGGTGCAGCCAGGGAATTACAATAAGAGGTGGTTTAATATCACCAAGCACAAGCACCTGGTCATTTCTAAAGGGTTAATGTGTTTCCCTTTAAAAGCCTGTCCTGTGGCTCAACAGAGTAGGGCGCTGGCCCCATATGCCAGAGGTGGTGGGTTCAAACCCAACCCTGGCCAAAAACTGTAAAAAAAAAAAAAAAGTCCTTTCCCAGGTGGCACCTGTGGCTCAAAGGAGTGGGACGCCGGCCCCATATACCGGAGGTAGTGAGTTCAAACCTGGCCCTGGCCAAAAACGGGGGAGGGGGGGGAAAGACTGTCTTTTCCCTTCTGTGACACTTCTGGTGGTGAAAGTGTTTCTGTGGTACTGTCCGCATACCTTTTCAGGGACAGCCAAGCATGGAGATACCTGGGTCCTAACTGCTCAGCAGTGTTGTCTGGTACAGGTGGCCAGAAACATGGGGAAGTGAGAGGGTTTTAGCATACCAAATACAGTAGAGCCTCCATAGCTGACCACCTCCCTGCACTGACCACTTCTTCAGTTGACCTAATTTTCATAGACCAGACATGCACCACCACTATTATGGTGAGAAACTCCGTTGGCCAGTTTCTTGGGTGGTCCCTTGGGTGGTTATGTCTTAGTTGATATCAGGTTATTTAGGCCTCAGTCTTTTTAGGGGACACGTGATGTCCTGGAAGGCGAGCAGAACCCCAGTGAAGGGATGATGATTCCTCTGAAGTCACTGATAACTTCGGGAAAGCCTAGAAGTTAGCATTGATAATGTGCTTCCTTTCCTCCCCCAGAAAGGGATGATGTCCCTTGGGATTGGGGGCAGCAAAGACCTGGGTCCCGTATAAGAGGCAACTACAGATCTGTCAATACCCAGGGGATTGACCATCTTGCTGGTGATCATCGGACAGAAGGCAGGGCTAGTTGGGGTCCAAAGACCCCCAGGTTAGGGATAGCTGAGACACCACAGCAGTGGGAGGTAGGGCAGTCCCCCAGTGGAGGAGCTGGGTGGGCTCCTGCCCTGTTGTTGGCTGAGTCATGGTAATGGGCCTGTACTGGTGGTGCAGGTTTCTTTTCTTTCAAGAGTGCGGAGAAGGTAGGAGAGGCATGGTGTGGGGGTTGCCTATCCTAGCAAGGAGGTGGTCCGCCACCTAAAGGAAGCAGGTGGAAGACCATCTGTTAAATCATGCCATGATGGTGCTTATCTCCAGGAACAGAGAACTAAGAATTTCTAATCCAGCCATTTTTTGGTCTTTGGGATGGATTTGAGATCCACATTCTTTTTTTTTTTCTAGGCTATTTTGGGCCAAGCTAAAACAGTCTGTAAAGGCTGTGCTGACTAGCTGAGTGAGTGAGCTCCTACCATAGCTGGGACCCGGGAAGTGCTCTCAGAAGGAGAAAGCTCCCTCCTTTTGAGAAGCTCCTTCTTCCCTTGCAACCACAAGTGATTTGGATTTAGGTGGTGCAAGGTTCACACTTTGAGAAAAAGGCTTCAAATGTGATGAGGGCCTTGTCACTGCGGGTGGGGTGAGGTGGGTAGGGGGTGCTGACCCTTTATTTCAGAGGCCATTGCAATCCTGAGCACTGCTGTCTGACCCCTGCTGAGGAGGAGGCTCCCAGGCATTGGAGTTTTCATCTCTTGTTTTGTTTTTTTTTTTTTTTTGAGACAGAGCCTCAAGCTGTCACCCTGGATAGAGTGCTGTAGCATCACAGCTCACATTAACCTCCAATTCCTGGGCTCAAGCGAGTTTCCTGCCTCCGCCTCTCAAGTAGCTGGGACTACAGGCGCCCGCCACATCATCCGGCTATTTTTTGGTTGCAGCTGTTGGTGGGCCCTGGCTGGATTCGAACCCACCAGCTCAGGTTTACGTGGCTGGGTGCCTTAGCTGCTTGAGCCACAGGCACTGAGCCTGATCTCTTGTTTTTCTTCCTTGACCTATGTGGCAGGCTGTGAGGCAATGTAGGTACAAGCCCCACTGCCCTGAAGAAGCCTAGCGTGTCATCAGGTGGCCACAGCGTGGAGGCACGCTATTAGAGGAGCTGTCTTCAGGCAGGACTTGGGGTACCTGTTGGAGGAATTCATGTAGCCCAGGAATGGAGTTTGAGTGTGGTATGTGCAAAAGATGATTCCTTATTTTAACTCTTGTTCTTGGGAAACTTTTTTTTTCCTTGATGCTTTTATAACCAATATATTAAAAAATTTTTTGATTTTTTAACTGACACTGAGGTGTAATATTATGAGCTCTGTGATCAGTAAACATGAGAATCTTCTGTAAGTATAACCTTAATGATAGGCTTGTTCTCAAACTGCAGAGTTGATAGAATGTTCACCTTTTTAGGGATTGCTTTAGCATTAGGCATTTTTAGCCCATTGTCATTAAAATGCACATTTAGTAGTTTAACAAGGAGGGTTGTCCTTTAAAATTACTGGTGATTTGTAGTTCAAAACCCATGTGTTTCTACCTTCTCAATTTTAGCTGTATTTCCCTTTTGGTCAGTAAGCAGGCCGTGTTACCCAGGGAAGTGGGGGTGGGGAGCTTGGGGGCAGGGGGAGCATTATGAAGGACATTATTTCTTCTCTAATTTGTTGCCAATGGAGCACTTAGAATTGTTCTTTTTTTGAATGATAATCTTGACTTTCTCAGCCTTGCCTTGGAAATTGGAGCCAAGGTTAATGATGTGTTGTGTTTGCATGTGTGTGTGTGGTTTTCTGCAGATGAGAAATACAGTTGAGAGTTTCTCTACAGTGGGGCAAGGGACCTTCGATAGGGATTACAGAGGTGCTGGGGGCTGGGAGCTATGGGGTGTCTGAGTTTGGTGGTGCTTAGGGTATTTGCTCCAACTCAAGATGAAGGCTTGAGTTGGTGGCTTCTCCTTGGGGAAATACAGCCCTGGACCCAGAGGCTTAGGTTTCTTGGCCTGTCTCCTGCTGGGCTGACCTCACTATTTACAGTGTGGATTCCTAGCATTGTCATCACAGAAAACTGTCCCAGACAAGCCCTTTCATTTGGGGCTTCTGGCCATTCTTCTGGGTGGGAAGAGCGGGACCACTGTGCTGCAGATCTTCCTCCCCAGGCCATCGGTTGCCTTCTAGTCTGAAGCTTGGACTCACCATTCCTGGCTTGGATGTGGCCACCTACCTCCCCAATTAGTCTGGTATTAGAGGCCCTCATCAAGTGGGCACAACTTTCCTGGTTCTCCACAGGTGCCAAGGTAGGAAGCGCCAAGCCGTCCTGGTGCTGCCAGAGTAGCACTGGCAAGTTCTGGCCAAAAGGGGCAGGTGCCAGAGGGACGGACCCCTCCCCCTTCTTCCACCTTTCAGCCGGCCCGCGATCTCCTGCGGGTTCCCTCAGCGTGTCTGGTCCCAGGCAGTAAGGCCAGGTGCCCTCCCTTCACTAGCCCTTCCAGGGTTAGAGAGCTGGCGATCCTGCCGGCCGCTGAAACTTCGCGTTCTCTGAGTAGCTTTAAGACGTGCTGCTGCCCAGACTGAAAAATTTAAAATTCCAGTCTTGTTCCCGAGGGCTTTGGCTTCCATCTTCACCTTTAACGACCGAGGGCTGGTGGTGGCGGCACCTTCCCTCTCCGCGACAGGTGTCGCTTCTAAGCTGGAGTTTGGGGCACTGACGACAGGGGTGTTGAGCGTTTTTACCGGACCTGGGCAGGAGGGGCATTTTGGAACAGGGCTGATGGGCGGTGGGAGCTGGGTGAGGGAGGGGCTAGCCTACATGGACTTTTCTGGGGAAATCAGACCCACTGTCTCCAGCGCGTCCCCTCCCCAAGTGCGGAACATTTTTCTTCTAATCCTTTTTGAAAAGGGAGTTACAAGTGTGTCAGGGCCGGAGAAAGGTGCTTGTGATTTGAAGGGGAAGTTGGGCTCGCCGCCCTGGAGACCCCGACTCCGCGCCCTTGGGTACCCCAGGGCCGAGCGCTTTCGCGGGCTGGATGGCGGCCGCTGGCCCTTCCCCGGGTGCGCGGGGGCGGCGTCTCCCCTCCTCCCACCACGCCTGGGCTCGTCCAAGTCCCAGCTGCCCGCTCGGCCGTCGGGTCCCCGGGCTTGCGAGCTCCTCGACGGCTCCCTCTGCCGGAGCGCCCCTATCCCCCACCCTCACCCGGAGACTCAGGACTAGCCCCCCAACTTGTTATCTGCTGTTAACTAGTCGCGCTGCCGGAACGATGGGATGGGGTTGCCACAGCAACCAGACTGGACGTCACAATCCGGGCATGTGTGCCGCCCCCCCGCCGTGCCGCTGTGCCGCCGGCGCTGCCGCCGCCACCCTCGGCAGGTTGCGGGACTCGGGCTGCTGGGCGCGGGGGGCGGAGCGGCCCGGGCTTTGCGGGGAGCAGGCTAAGGCGGCCGAGAGGAAGGGGGGTCGAGACGGGGGGGTGGAGGTTTGGGGGGGTGGGGGGCAGGCGGCCGCCATCTTCTTGCCGAGGCCGCCTCGCCCGCCGCGCGTGCCCGTCCGGCAGCGGACGGGTTAAGGCTGGCACCGCGCCCGGCGGGAGGGGGGGCGCCCACCTCCCCTCCTCCCCGCGCCGGGCATGCGGGGCCCGCTGGGCACCGAGGAGGAGCTGCCGCGGCTGTTCGCCGAGGAGATGGAGAACGAGGACGAGATGTCAGGTGAGCGGGGCGCCGTGCGCCGTGGCTGGAGCTGGGGGCGCCGAGACGGGCCGGGCCGGGGCCGGGGCGTGCGGGCTGCGGGGGCGGCGCGGCCGTGCTGGCGCCGCGCAGGAGGGGCGCCCGGGCTGCGGGCTGCGCTCCCGCCCTACTGGCGCCGCGCTGCCTAGGGCGCGGGGCTGGGCGAGCGCTGGGGCGCGGCGCGCGGGCAGCCAAGGGCGGGGTGCGATCGACTCCCCCGGCCGCGGCGCGGGCCGAGGCCTGCACTGGGCGCCCCGGCGAGGAGGGGGCGCGGCGCCGCCGGGGTCAGCCCGCGTGCCCTTGAAGGGGGCGGGTGTCGCGCTGGCTCCTGGCGCGGCGAACCCCGCGCTCTCACCCCGCCGCCGCGCGCCTTTGGCCTGGCCGCGGGCAGGCGGGACCCAGCCCCGGCCCCAGCCCCAGCCCGTGTCGGCCGCAAGGCGGGCTGGGTGCGGCCCGGAGTGGGGTGAGGACAGGCTATGTTTGGGGTCGGGGCGATCATCAGGCTGGGACGGCTTCCCTCCCTCCGGGCCCAGAAAGGCTCCATGCCGGGGCGCGAGGGCTCGGACTTCTGCTCCCCTTTCCCGGCCGCTGTGTGCTGTGACCGCCGCTCCCAAGCACTTTGCCCAGGCGCTGGCGTCCTCCTGACGCGCCCCAGCGCTCGCTGCTGTGTCCAGTCCTCCGTCCGCAACCCACCCGGCTTTGGCTAAGGGCCTGACACCCTAGGGCCACCGCCCTTGCCCTTGCCATCTCTCACATCTCTCACAATTTGGCACAAATAGGGTTTGTTCGTCAGGGGTTCCCTTGCGGGAGAATTCTTTAGTTAACTGCTCACCATTGGTTTGGGACGTTCCCCGCCCTCCCCACCAAGCTGGGTAGGGCCCCACCCTGTGAACCAGTCCTGCGCCCTCCCTTGGGGGTGGGGAACTACTATTTTTCTGCTTTCTGGTACCAACTCTGGCTCCTCTGGACTTCTGAGACACTAGTGGGAGGTCAAGAGGAATGTGCATTTGGCCCCTAGGAGCACCTTCTCCCGGGGTGAGAATATTCTACAAATTGTGTGTGGTAGGAGACAGGGCAGCTCCCAGTCTCCTCCATGAGGGACTCCCACCAGGTGTTCACACCCCCCCACTGCCGTTTGCTTGTTGGCTTAGTGGTTTAGGGCTGTGACTGGGCCACTGCAGGAGCCTGCTCTTCCCTCAACTTTAGGACAAGGCAAATGGGTAAAGAGCCTCCTAGAGTCCGGAGTAGAGGTGGGGTGTCCCCATGTGGGGACAGGACTGCTGGGCAATGTTGATTGTTATATTTCTGGTCTGTGGACTCAGACCCATTCCCCAGAGGGTGACACAGAGGCCAAGCACAGGCATGGAAACCTGGGGCTGTTTTGTCCCCAGGAGGCTGGCCCATCAGTGAGCCGGTACACTGGTTTCCTCAGATAGTCATGGTGGTGATTGGGGTGTGGCCCCTTTGTGGCACCGCTGGGGGCAGTGGACAGCTGTAATGGGCTCTTTTCTGGGACTTTTTGTGGACCTCCTGATGGAGTCTCTGGTCCCATTTCTGGTCTCATCCTCCAGGTCCCCGATTGTGTTGGGATAAGGAGCTGGGGGAGGGAAGGAGGCCAAGGAGCATGTCCCCAGGCTGGGGGCGCACTCACCCACTGGGCCCAGAGGTTGGGCTTCTGAGGTCAAAGTCTGCTGTTGCTCTTCCCCCAACCCTCGCTCCAGAAGAGCAGGCGAAGCTGTCCCAGAGCCTGCAGAAGAGATGGCCTGCTTGGCCCCTTTGGCCTGGGGATTCTGACCCCTCAGCAAGACCAGCTGCACTGCCTTCAAAGCCTTCCCAAGCTCCTCTCCACATTCCGGGTCCAAGCCTCTGTCCTCTTCTGCTGGGCTCTCCTGCTCAGCAGCCAGGGTCACCTGTGCACACAGGTGAGACCTCATCTCCCATGACTTGAATTAGTCACAAAGTCCTTGTTCTAATCCCCCTTTCCCCCCAAGCCCCCTTGTTCCTGCAGTGCAGCCACACGGGCCTCCTTGTTGCTTCTGGAATCCTCCAAACTCCATCCTGCCTTTGGGTCCTGACCGTGACCCCTGTCTGACCTGCTCTTTTCTCTGTTCAAAGCTGCCTCCTGGTCATTTAGGTTCCAGCTCAAATGCTACGATGGGTAGGGACCCCTGGCTCAGGCATGGCCCCCATTACTCTTAGACCCAGGGTCATGCTTTATTTTCTCAGCAACCCTTGGTCCTCTCTGGAATATTATCTCCAGTTTACTTCTGTGTCTGTGTGCTTCTCCCTAGTGTGACTCCCTTGTTCACCTGCTGTGCCCAGGGCCTGGAACCGTGGGTACCTGAGACATGGCTGTGGTCTAGGTGACTGAGTGCTTGGGAGTTCCTAGGTCACCTGTGGCCCCTGGCCCTGTAGGCAGCCCCAGTCAGGCCTTGTGTCAGGCTCTCCATCACAGCCCTTTGTGACACCCCAGACCCAGCACCAGCTGGTTCCCAAATGCTGCAGTTTGCAGCGGGAGGTGCTATCTTCGGACTTGTTGCTTGTGACTTGTTTCCTCTTTTGACCCTGCTGGTATCAGGGCCCCCCTCAGAACGCTGCTCTCTCTCGGAGTGTTCTTGTATGAAGGCAGGTGGGGGAGCCTGCTCTGAGGAGGAAGGCCATGTGGGTACCCAGCTCTTCTGGCCTGGGGACCAGCAGCTGCCAAATGCTCTTGGGAGTTGGACAGCTGGTCAGAGTGAGGGCCTGAATCCCAGCTCTGCCATTTGTTAGCTACATGGGTTTGGACAAGCTACCCAGTGCTCTGCCTCAGTGTCCCCACTTGTAGAATGGGGACATTGCACAAACTACCTCATAGAGGGTTATTGTGAGGACTAGTGAGATAGTACATGTGGAACATTTAGGTCACAGTGCCCAGAACATAATAGGTGCTCAGTAAACTGTGCCTGGTATAATTAGCACCTTTCAAGGAGGGCAGCTGTCCTGCCTTACCCAAGAAAATGCTTCCAAGATTTATACCCTCATCCAGTAAGGCTGGGGGCAGGGGAGCCTGGGTGGGAGGAGGGCTGGGGGTGTGAAGCCTGGGGTGGGGCTGGAGGGAAGCAGGAGAGGGGCTCATAAGATGTGGCTCTAACCACTCTTAGGGTGACTGCTGGGCAGGCAAGTTCCCTGCTTGGCTGACCCAGCCCTTCTTCAATCCCAGCCAAAGCTGGTGAGCCCAGGCTCTCCTGACTGGCCCCAGTGGCGCTTGATTAGCCCTAGCCTGTGAGCTTTTCAGGCTTTCTTAGGCCAAGGGGGCAGGAGAAAGTGACAGTCAGGATTCCTAAAGGGCCTTGAGCTTTTAGGTTATCCCTCTCCCCCAAGAAAATGTGGATCTGGGGGGCTCCCAGGGAGGCTGATTGTATTTAATATCCTTTTCTGGGAGGAGCGAGGTGATCAGTACACTTTGTCCAGTGGCTTAGCTAGTGGATTGTTCATTCTTATTCCAAGTTGATCTGGGCCTAAGATCCATCTGTCATTTCATCATCCAATCACTTACCCATCTATTCATCTATCCATGTATTTACCTGGTCACCTAAACACTACCCATCCACCCATAAAACCAACCAACTAACCATCTAGTCACTACCCATTCATCCTCCATCTATCCACCTATTCATCTACCACCCATCAATCTACCCATCTGCCATGTACATATCTATCTACCACCTCTCTGTCCTGTCCATCCATCACTCATCTATACATCCACCCACCATCCATCTATCCGTCCACCATCCATCTGTCCATTCACTATCTATCCGTCCACCAACCATCTATCCATCCACCATCCATCTATCCATCCACCATCCATCTATCCATCCAACCATCTATCCATCCACCATCCATCTATCCATCTGCCATCCATCCATCCACCACCCATCTATCCATCCACCACCCATCTATCCATCCACTAACCATCCATCCATCCATCCACCATCCAACTGTCCATCCATGAACCATCCATCTACCTGCCTATCTATCCACCATTCAATTATCCATCTATCCATCGTGCTATCCACTGTCCATCCATCTATTCACCATCCACCCATTGTACCCAGTTTGTGCCAGGTACTGAATGCAGTGAGTGGTGTTTAACTAGAAAAAATTTGAGACTTTCTGCTTCTCTCTGTGGCTCTGTCCTTGCTTCCTTCTCTCCAGTGTCTCTTTCTCTTGCTCTGTCCCCATGTCTGTCAGTTTTTATCTACTCTAGGTCTTGCCTCTGAGCATCCCATTTCTGCCTGGCTGCCCCTCTCTGTTTCTCTTTTGTCCCTCTCTGTTCTCTCAGGGTCTCTAAGCCCTTCCCCTCCTTGCCTCTTGCCTTCTCACCCCCACCCCCATCCCTGGGCCCCAGGCTCAGTTGCCTCTACACTCATCCCTCCCTACCCAGGACTGATGCTTTCTTTTGGTGAGATGCCAGTGAAGTGGTATCTGGGTTTTGTTAAATGTCATAAATAAATTATTAATCCTTTCTTGGGCAGTAGTACCTCCCCCCCATCAGCATAAAGCTTGTGCAGTAGGTGGAGGTCCAAGGACTAATGGGAACCCTCCTTGGCCAGCCCTTGGGTGGTCTTGAGAACCTGTGGCCCAACAGTGCGTAAACCAGAGACCACCACCTCCTGCGCCCTCACCAGCTCTCACCCGAGTCCTCGGGGCTTCTTGGGGCTCTGCCTACCATTGCTGAGCACCTGCTGGGAACTCTTTTTTGGTAGAGACATAGTCTCACTTTATCACCCTTGGTAGAGTGCCTCACAGCAACCTCCAACTCCTGGGCTTAGGCGATTCTCTTGCCTCAGTCTCCCGAGTGGCTGGGACTGCAGGTGCCCGCCACAACGCCCAGCTATTACTGCTAGGCACTTTTAATTCTTAGTTTCTGTCACCCCTCCGAGAAAGGCTGCAGTCTTAGGCCCATTTTACAGGTGAAGAAACAGGTTCATGGAGAAGGGACTTGCCCAGGAACCCTTGGTGGTTTGAAGCCCTGTGCTGCTGCCTGCTGGCCACCAGGTGGCCTCGTTCCCTGCTCCGTGTTGGCTGGCAGGTGGGGAGCAGGAACCCCTGTCCTAGTCCCTGGAGGGGACAGTCACCTTGGTGATGGAGCTCTTGTCCCAGCTCTTGTCCCGCAAATCCTTTGACAACTCAGAGTCAGATGACCTCGCTTTCCTGCAGTCCTGGGCTTCTCTCTTGCTCTGATCACCTTGTGCTGCCCAAGCCCTCTGGAGGTGGGGGCTGGAGTCTGGGCAAGACCTGTGAAGGTGTGTAGGTGGGACTGCCTGGGAGACTAAGCTTGGCCCTTGAGGGGCCTCTGTGACCTTTCACACCAGGGACTGGCCTGGGCTCAAAGCTGGCTCTGCTATCTGCCAGCCATGAGGCCCTTGGAGCCTCAGTTTCCCTGCAAATGGAGATTAGAATAGTACCCGTCTCCCAAGGTTGCTGCGTAGAGGGATGAATTAATGTAAAAGTTTGTTTTGTTTTATAGACAGTCTCACTTTGTCACACTGGGTAGAGTGCTGTGGCGTCACAGCTCATAGCAGCCTCAAACTCTTGGGCTCAAGTGATTCTCTTGCCTTAGCCTCCCGAGTAGCTGGGACTACAGGCGACCACCACAACGCTCAGCTGTTTTTAGAGATGGGGTCTTGCTCTTGCTCAGTCTGGTCTCAAACCCATGAGCTCAGGGGCCTCCCAGAGTGCTAGGATGATAGGCCTAGCCACTGCACCCGGCCGAATTAATGTGAATTTATCAATGCCCTTTGCTTTGAGCCTGGTGCAGGTGGTGCACAGGTATTGGCTGCTCCAGCCATTACGGTGCATTACCTTGAGAGTGGCCTCCGCATGTGGCTGGACTGCGACCAGCCTGGGGTCCTGTGGGCTGAGTGAAGGGCTGGGTGAACTCAGGAGAAAGCAGCAGCAGGCCGGACTCAGACCCCACCTGCCTCTTCTCCAGGTCCCTTCTGAGTGGAAGCTCAGAGGCAAGAGATAACTCAGCTAATTATGGCCTAATTATGGCCTTGGAGGGGCAGGAAACACACTGCCAGGCAGGCCTGGAGGGTAAGAGCCTGTAGGACACAGTCCCATGGAGAGGCCACTCCTCCCTGGAGCCCCTTGGGTGAGGGCAGGTGGGATTCCACCCTGTCCCTGGCTCATACTCTTGGGTGTGGAGCCCCTGAGCCCCTGCTCTGCCCACCAGATGGGCTGCTGGGAGGAGAGTTGGGGGGGTGGTGCATGGGCCACAGGGCTGGGTGCTCGAGCTGTGGCTGATGGTCAGGTGGCTTGGGTGGTGACTCCCTGGGTTTGGTTTTGAAAGCTCAGGGTGTGTTACAGAGGAGGAAGAGGGTCTGAGTGTGTGGAGGAGTCTGGGCTTGGCTGAAGACCAGAATGTGTGGGATGGGAGGCAGTGTCACAGAGGGTCAGGCCTGTGGTGTCCTTGGGGATCCCAACAGAAGCTGTGTGGGGAGAGGAAGGACCTGTCAGAGAAGGCGTGGGCCAGTTTACTCCCCAGCTTCATGTGCTAGCTCCCAACCTTTCCAGAGGAGGGTTTCATCAAGCAGATGGCCCTGGACAGTGAGGTCTTCTGAGAATGGCGAGGGGGGGAGTCTGTCCCATGACAGAGGGCCTGGGGCCATGTCCTCAGAGGCTCGTTCTGGGTGTGGATTAGGACCAGAACTGGGTCCCCTCCTCCCCACTCACAGGCAGCTCCTGGGCTTCCTTCCAGAACCTCCTGCGGCCATGTGTGCATACCCTGTCTGTTCTGCTGGTCAGTCAGTCAGTTAGTGGCAGTGTACTGGCTGGCCCTCCTTAGTCTGCCCTGCGTAGAGGGGACAGCTGGGAGGAAACAGAGGCATTGCCCCCCCTTGAGATTGCATCAGCCAGAGCCCATTACATAAGCGCCACCGGGCACCACCAGGGTGGGGGTGGCTCTGCCCAGGCGGTCTCCTGTGGGGGAGGCGGAGGCAGGCTGGGGAGGGCGTAGGTGTGGACCACGTTCCACTGGCCTCTCAGCCTGCTCCTTGCCAGTCCTGATTCCCCCAGAGCCTCCCCTCCAGGACCCGTTTTCAGCTGGTTTGAAAACTCCTGCCCCTCTCACGTCTGGACTCCCAGGGACAGGGTAGAGAGAGTTGGAGCCTCTGCCTTCCCCTGGCTGTGCCTGGCCTGGCCCACATGCCCTCCCTGCCCTGCCACAGGGCAGCTGTGCCCCCCACAGGGTCGTTTCCTCAGCAGTGTCTCTCTCCTGCCAGTTCCCTGGCCACACTCAGGCCGCCTTCCCTGTGGCAGTGCCCAGTCCTGCCTGGAGCCTGACCCTTACCATCCCCATGTTTGCCTGGACCCTCTTGGAGTTCCCAGTCTCTCAGGATGGGGCGGGGCTGTGCTGAGCAGGGTGGGGCTTGTACCCTGGGTAGGGAGGAACCTTGGCACCCTGGAGGACATCCCCTGTCCCTGACAGTGATGCAGCCCCCGTCTGTCCCTGGTAGGGGGTGGTATGTGCAGGAACTGGTCCTGTAGGATGCAGGGGTGGGGGGCATCCACTGGGCCACCAGTGTCCTCTAGGGCTGGGCTGAGTGAGGGGCGGTCCCCATGGTGTGGGAGCCTTCCCTTGAATGTCCCTGAGATTCTGGGGGCAGGGGTCCCAGGCCACCTGTGTGGAGGTGGAAGGTGGGTGTTGAGTGTCCTGGCTATGCACGTAAGAGTCCTGTATCCGTGGTGGCTGGTTTCTGAGTGTGCCAGCCTTGGGCAGCCAGGAGGGTTTTGAGAAAAACCTTCCTTGTGGGGAAGGGGCTCTGTTTCTCAGCTCAGTTCAGCAGGGGAGACGCTCTGCCCCCTTCCCGGGTATCCCCAGGACCTCTTGCCCTCCTTGGGGTCTCACTTGAGGTGGCCTCAGACTCTGACTCTCCTGTTTATGTCTCCCTGCTCCAGCCCAAGTGGGGACAGGACCTGGCAGCTTCTTCTCTTTGTCCCTGCAGCTTCCCTGGTTGCTGCGGGGCACTCATGCTCCTGGGCACACAAGTTGGCGGGGGCACTTGGGCTGCAGGCTGGAGTGGAAGGCCAGTTCTCTCATGGACCCCTTTAGTGGATTCCTGGAGGTTCTTCCTTCTGGAAGCCCCTTTGCCCCTGAGGGTAGCCACATCTCTGCTCTGGGTAATTTGTTTCTTGTGGTGTCTTCTTGCTGCTGTGGCCCCTAAGTAAGGACTCTCCCTGGAGCCCCTTCCTGGCCCAGGGTCTGTGCCCGGGAGTTCTGGGCCTGCTGCCCTTTCTTACTTCTGAGTCCCCCGGTGGGGGGCAGACCCAGGCCGCCATGCCCCCACGGTGGTCTAACGTCCAACTGCCCCAGCCTTCTCTTCTGGATTGGAGGTAAGTGGGGTGGTGGCAGACAAGGAATTCACAGGCAGCCACCTCTTCAAAGGTACCCCATTTCCTGAGCCCACTGTGCTTTCGTCTTGGCCTTTAAAGTCTTGAATGGGGCGGGGAATTCGGGAATTGTGGGAAGCTCTTGCAAGCCCATGTGTGGTGGGTGCAGCATCTCTCAGTGCAATTTGACATCTTAGTGGGCCCAGCTGGACTACACTTGGCTACACTACATTATGTGTGTGTGTCTGGGCTGGAGCAGTGTGTACCAGTGTGTGCGTGAAGGGGCAGGATGGGGAGCAATGTGGTCTGTGATTCCTGACCTGGGGGGGATTCTGCCAAATCCATGGGGTGTCCTGGCCTCCTCCTTGGTGAGCTTCTCCTACATAGCTCTGCTGGCTCCAAGTGGCCCTTGGGTGGGTGGAGGGGCTCAAGCATCACCATTCTCCTGCAGTCACAAGCCACCTCCTGGCCATGCTGTGATTCTGGGGGATGGGAGTAGAGACAGGCCTCACGGAGATGGGCCCTCTGCTCTGTCCTCCACCTCTCCCTGGGGCTTTCTGTTCCTTGGGGTGGCTGCCTAGTCAGTGACTCGGTGTTTTGTGCATCAAGGTTCCGTCTTCTGAGCACTGTCATACCAGGGACAGGGGATGTTGTCCCATTTTGCAGAGGAGGGAAGGAAAGGCCCAGGGGGTGAGGTCTGCGGAGGGCCTCAGAGGGTGGCCCTGCCGGTATGGTTGGGGACGGTGGGTGGGGCACTGGTTCCCTGGATCTCTCCCTGAGCGAAGTGAAGAATCTCCTTCTGACTCTTCCAGAAGAAGAAGATGGTGGTCTCGAAGCCTTCGATGACTTTTTTCCTGTGGAGCCCGTGAGCCTTCCCAAGAAGAAGAAGTCCAAGAAGCTCAAGGAGAACAAGTCCAAAGGGAAGCGGAAGAAGAAAGAGGTGAGGGGACCTGAGATGGCAGGGTGGGGGGGTGGGGTCCTGGCTGTGTCCTCCAGCCGCTGAGGACTTGCACCTCAGAGAGCCAGGGTTTCTATGAGCTGAGTTGGAGAGAAAAATGTCAAAACCAGTTTCTGGTGTGGAGTGTTGTTCGTAGAAGCCTTTCTGAGACATGTGGGACGTGTCCTGTGTCTTGGGCAGGGTGTCAGAGGATGGATGTCCCTCTGTCCAGTCCTGGCTGCCCCCTTCTGTTGACACAGCACCTCCCCCTGGTTCTCTGCCCTCCTTGCTCCATAGCGGCCTCTTATGAAACCTGAGGAAAAGGCCTGGTGGGGTGACTGACGCTTGTAATCTCAGCACTTTGGGATATCCAGGTGGGTAGATTGCCTGAGCTCCAAGTTCGAGACCAGTCTGAGCTAGAGCAAGACCCGCCTCTAAAAATAGCCAGGCATTGTGGCGGGCTCCTGTAGTCCCTAGCTACTTGGGAGGCTGAGGCAAGAGAATCACTTGAGCCCAAGAGTCTGAGGTTGCTGTGAGCTGTGACACCATTGCACTCTATTGCGGGTGACAAAGTGAGAGTCTGTCTTAAAAAAAAAGGAGAAACCCGGCTCAGCGCCTGTGGCTCAACGGGCTAAGGCGCCAGCCACGTACGCCTGAGCTGGCGGGTTTGAATCCAGCCCGGACCACCAAACAACAATGGTGGCTGCAACCAAAAAATGGCCGGGCGTTGTGGCGGGCGCCTGTAGTCCCAGCTACTTGGGAGGCGGAGGCAGGAGACTCTCTTGAGCCCAGGAACTAGAGGTTGCTGTGAGCTGTGATGCCATGGCACTTTATCCAGGGTGACAGCTTGAGACTCTGTCTCAAAAAAAAAGGAGAAACCCAAGGAAAATGAAGTTGGAGGAGAGCAGCGGGGCCCTGGTGAAGGATGGCTACCGTCAATGCCGGTTTTGGCTGCAGTGACCTCTGCTTTCCCCGCCACTTTCTTGTTCTTGGCTGGTTCTGGACAGGAGAGGTCACTGCACGCTCTGCTGACTCTGGGTTGTTGTCTGCCCCTACAGCTGACCATGTGGAGCTTGCTTCCTTGGGCTTTCTGCAGACTCACTGTCTCCGCCCATCAATGGGACAGGGATGATGATAGCTGCAGGGAAGATGGGGAAACTGAGGCAGACCTGCCCCTTAAAGCCCCTCCTACTTGGACTAGAACACTGACAGTTCCTGTTTTCTACCACGTGCAACTCTGTACCTCTTGGGCTTCACCTCTGATCCTTTGGGGAGCCCTGTGGGGAGAGGGATCCTGAAGGCTCAGAGGTGACCTTGCTCAGGGCCACACGGTAGCTGTGCCGAGATCTGAACCCAGGGCTGTCAGCTGTGGGCAGCTGGCCCCTGCCAGTCCTGGTCTTCCCTGTCCTGCTTGTCCCAAGGGAAAGTGCTTATAGCTCTGTGGCCTTCTTGTTTCCTCTGCCCAAAGGGGACCCACCTGCTCTTGCCTTGTGAAGACCCAGCGGGAAAGGAGGTGATAATGGGCTGGAGTGCCCTGGGGAGAGCCAGACCTGGGTCCAGGCCTCTGCAGGGTGAGGTGGGGAGGCCGGGGAGGCTGTCCTAAGTTGGGTCACTCCTTGCTATGAGGTTTAGGGGCCCACTGTGGGCATCTGACTGTCCTTTGAGAGTTGTCAGTGAAGGCTCTGAGCAGAACAGGGAAGTGATGTGATTAGCCTGGCAACCTCCTCTGGTGGCTGCAGGGGCAGAAGCAGAGACCCCTGAGGAGGGCGAGAGCCACTGCCTGACTGAGCCTTGATTCTGCATCCCCTCTCCACCTCCTCTGCTTGTTTGGGAACTCAGAGGCATTTTGGGCCCTGGCTTCCCCCTGCAGCCTGTTTCTTCTCTTATCTGGTGCCAGCCTGGGTGCATCTAGAAGGCTGAGCTGCCTGGATGCTGCTCCTGTTCCTCAAGGTGCTGGGGAGGCTGGGAGGCCGTCGGCCCCCACACTCTCTGGTCAGACCCACCTCAGCCGCGTCCACCCGCTGTGCTCTTGGTCTGGGTTGGGGTTAGCATTTGCCCCCTGTGCTCTTCCAGCTCCAGCCTCGTGCTGCCCCTGCAGCTTGCAGCTTGTGGAAGAAGAGCATGGCTCCCTGTCTGGGCTCCTCCGCTGTGTCTCCAAAGTACCCCTCCAAGCCCCAGCTTAGCCCCTTGGCACTTGGCTGGCAGCCCGCCAGGCCTCTCCTCTCCCCTGTATGCACATATAGGAAAGTGTGTGTTTATGTATGTGCCTGGAGAGACTCTGGGCCCTGCCCAATCCTCCCTCCTTCTCTGTTGCCCTAAGCTCTGTCCTCTGCCTGGGATGATATCCAGGGTCGATGTGTGTCTGTCTCCTCCCAGGACACCCCACCGTGGGGCCAGTGTGTGGGCTGCCCATAGGAAGGACATGGGTTAGGGGAGCACCCACAAGGTCCATGTCTCTGCAGACTCACTGGCCTGTGCTCTGAGGCTCCCTCATCTTCTGAGGGTGAGGCCCCCAGTCTGCTATTTAGATGGGGACATGGAAGCAGGAGAGGGGAAGGGGGGACTCTAAGCCTGAAGGCTCCCCACTAAAGAAGGTTCTGGAAACTAGCCCCTTCATTGCAGAGGGTCCCCAGATTCCCAGCTGGTGCTCCCTCCCTCCCCTTCCACTGATGCTGTCCCCTGGCCCCGGAGATCTGTGCCAGGCACAGGGCAGGTGGTGCAGGACCCCGGGAAGTAGGCTTGAGACTTTCTGATTGAAGCTGTGAAAGCTCCTGCTGCTGCCCCCACTGCCCTCTCCCCTCAGACCCCTCAGACCTGGGGACAGCAGTGGCACTGGCTGGGAAGGAGGCTGGGGGTGGGTAGGGCCTGGACAGTGGTGAGGCCTAGGCCTGGGGGTCTGGTGGCCTCTGAGGTGAGAGGGGCTAGTTGTTGGGCTCTCATTTCCAGGTCCTTTCCCTGCATTCTTTCTCTGAGGACACGTTTCTGTTTCTGTCTGTCTCTCTGGCCTGTGTTTGGTCTTTGCCTTGTGACTCTCTGGGAGTGCCCTCCTCGGCCTCCTTTGCTCTGCCTCCCTCCCTCCCTCCCCCCCTCCCTCCCTCCGTCCCCCCCCCTTCCTCCATCCCTTCCTCTCTCCCTCCCTCCCTCCGTTTCTTCCCTCCTCTCCTGCCTCATTTCCCTCCCTCCTTCTCTTTCATGTTCTCCATGTTCCCCACTTTCTGACCCTCTCTCTTCCCTCTCTACTGACGTGCAATTCCCCACCCCAAAGGGGTAGGGTGGACAGAAGGCCTCCCTGAACCCCCCGCCCCCCCGGCTGTGGCTGCCCCCCTTCATGTTCCTGAGATCCTGGCTCCAGCCAGCTGTCAGATCTTGGGGCACTGGAACCTGCAGCAACCGGAGAGCAGGCTCCTGGCTGCCCTGTGCCCTTTGCCCACCCACCCAGCACAGGGGGCCCCAGGGCTTTACCCCTGTCCTCCCCCAACCAGGGGCTCCCAGATGAGGCAGCAGAGGGGCTAGGGTGCCCCAAGCAGCAAGTCGTGGATTCTGGTTTACATAAAATAACCTGGCTGCAGCCCGGAACCTGAGCATATGTAGATGAAGCTCCTTGTCAGACCCTAGCGCACAGGAGGGAGAAATGATTTCAACCTGTACTGCAGCGGTTCCCATGGCAACCAATTATTCAGTGCTAAATTATAACTGTTTATAACACTCGTGAATGGGAAGGCTCATATTTCATTCTTTCTTTTTCCTTCTCAATCTTGAAGGACCCCAAATTGAGAATGACCAAGTCTCAGAGTCCTTCCTTTCGAGTTTAAATGCTTCCTTTTCCTGGAGATGTCACGCCCAGCATGGGGTTGAGGGAGAGGAAGGGGGAGGCCTCAATGGAGAAACATTCATGGAGCTGGGAAGGAAGACCCATGGCGGGCACTGCCCACCCAGGGTGGGGATTGTCATGCTGTGCCCTCAGTGGGGCCTGGACTTATAGCAGACGCCCCTCCTGCCTGTCCCCACCCCTGGTGTGCCCAGACAGGGTATAGGGTTTAAGGCGGCTCTGCAGGTGGATTCTGTGTGGGGACCCCAAGTCCACTGAGACTCTTCTTCAACTGGTGGGGCATCTGCCACAGCCACACCAAGAACTGCTGTAGCCCAAAGGTCAGTGCCAAGGTCAAAGGCCGGCTGTTGTGATTTTCACAGCAGGTGCAGTGGGGCTCAGGTGTTCTCAGGGCCTCGGGTCTGCGGTTGGTTCAGGGTTATCTCAGGGAATCACTGGTCTGCAGCCGGGTCTCCTGCCCTGCACCTGGCTGGGCCTATAGCCCCCTCCACACCTTGCAAAGAACTGGGCTGCTCAGTCAGGTCTATGCTCATTTTGTCCCTTCTTGCTGCTGAATGATGCTGCATCCCTCCAGGTCCTGTGGTGGGTCTGTCCCCTGTGAGTTGTTCTCAGAACCATCTGCAGCCTTCCTTCCCCCTCGCCCCTTTCACTACAAGACTCAGAAAAAAATAACAACAGAAAAGGAGGCCCAGTTCATGAAGTATCTGAACAGCTGGATGCAGAGTTCTGCTGTGGATACAGATATGATCTCACCCCCACCCTCAGCCGCCACACCCCAGTGTGGGGAGGGTCCTGGCGGGGTGAGTTCCCTGTGGCAGAGGCAGAAGGCATAGTGGAGAGGTTGGGGAAGGGGAGGAGGGCAGTGGGACTTGGGGAGTCAGAGCCTTCTCTCCGACCAGGCTCTCCCCACTGTAGAAAAGCTTCCCCTGCCTGTGAACTGAGGGGTTGCCATCCTGCCCGTGCCCCAGGTGGTGGCGGCAGGGCAGGGGCCTCTGACGGGCTGCAGATGTGCCCTGTGGTGCTCTGGCCTGTTCCTCGCCAAGGGTCTGTGCCCTCCCACCTTCCCACTTAGCCTCTGAACGGTAGTGGGTGAGCCCTCCTGTTAGCACCTGTCCTCCTGAGCTGCGCACACACCACTGCTCCTTGCAGATGGCGGGATCTGCTGGCTGTGTCTTCCTGCCCTCCATTGTCCTCCTTCTAGGCCACTCTTGACCTGGGGTTACAGTGGGGCCTGCCTCCTGTCAGCTCCTGCGGCAGCCCCTTCTTGTCCAAGCCGCGTTGCCATTGGCCCATATTGCCCTCCTGCTGCAGGCAGCCTCTATGCGGTCACCTCTAACCCAGCCTTCGTCACAGAGCGAGTGGAGCAAGGCTGATGTGTGTCCTCCAGAGTCCCAGCTGTGCCGCTCGTTGACTTCCAAGCACAGTTGTGGTTATCCTGGGTTATCTGGGCATTGCCAGAGCCAGGGCTGCCTTTGGTGTATGGATGTGAGCTTTATCCATATGGTGGTGGAGGACAAAGGGCATGGAGTGCTCTGACCCCAGATTGCTCTAGCTTGGCTGAGGCTCTTGCCTAGGGCCCGGCGAGGTGACCTGGGACTTGGGTGCTGGTCGTGCTGCCCTGTCTCTGAGCAGTGCTTCTCTGTGCCCAGGCTTCTCGCCCTCAGAGGTTCAAGGCCTTTTCTACACTCCTTGTTCCTATCCTTTCTGGTAACTTCGTGGAAGATGAAGCTGAGGTTCACTTGCCATTGCGACCTGCCCAAGTCTCATCCTAGCTAGGGAGCCCTGGGATCCCCTGGCAGGCCACACGTGCCAGCTGTGGGTCTGCTGTTTTTTTTTTTTTTTTTTTTTTGAGACAGAGCCTCAAGCTGTCACCCTGGATAGAGTGCTGTGGCATCACAGCTCACAGCAACCTCCAATTCCTGGGCTCAAGCGAGTCTTCTGCCTCTGCCTGCCAAGTAGCTGGGACTACAGG
>CAUYON010200966.1:0-36488 GCA_963573935.1 Arctocebus calabarensis | reverse complement strand
AATCCAGCCTGGGCCCACCAAACAATGACGGCTGCAACCAAAAAATGGCCGGGCGTTGTCAACCAAAATCAACCAAAAATGATGACTTCTTCATAACAGTCACCACCAGTGAAAAACAGGGAAGAAGGTAGAAGCAAATAGCATATTTCTTTTCTTGAAAGTCCTTTCCTGCCATTCCTGTCATTACTGAGGACCAGAATGGTTGCAATACTGTCAATTCTACTTCAAGGGTGTGACCGTTCTGTGTATCAACCAGCTCAGCTCCTCTCTTTCCTTCCCAGATAGATGAAATGTTGACTTTTTTTTCAGCTAATGTGACGGGATTTTGAAACCAATCAACACTTTCTCATATCAAGTATTTCAAAATAACCAAAGTTCTCCTCATTAATCCACCAATTATTTCTGTATTTGTTCTACAATTATATTTTAGATTCAAATCATAGGCTCGACGCCTATGGCTCAAGCGGCTAAGGCGCCAGCCACGTACACCTGAGCAGGCAGGTTCGAATCCAGCCCGGGCCTGCCAAACAACAATGGCAGCTGCAACCAAAAAATGGCCGGGCGTTGTGGCGGGCGCCTGTGGTCCCAGCTACTTGGGAGGCAGAGGCAGGAGACTCGCGTGAGCCCAGTAATTGGAGGTTGCTGTGAGCTGTGATGCCACAGCACTCTATCCAGGGTGACAGCTTGAGGCTCTGACTCAAAAAAAAAAAAAAAGAATTCAAATCATAACTTGATTAAATACCACTAACGAAGCATTTTAACTCCCTTTTTTTCTAAGTTGCAATTTTGCTTTGAGTTCATAAGTTGTGAGTAATATTACTATAATTGCATGTGTTCTTTCAATTTTCAATCACATTCACTTGGGTTTTCAAACATTTAAAGCCAATGACTATTCTTAACCAGATTACAAACTGTAATTATTCAAAAGATTTTCCCTTTTAACTTCTTCACAAAACTCTTTCTTTAGACAGCAAATCACCTGGCTATGTGTGATGAGCTCAGAAAGAAACCTCTGCTTCTTCACATAAAGCTGAACACAAAGACTGGAGCAGCTCGAATTTTACTAGATTCAGGGTTTTAGGAACATTATTTGATGTGGATCCCCAGCAGGCGGGACACCTTTGGAGAGCTACTCTGAATACAACAATGTCAGAACAGAAGGAACTCACAATGTAAGGGGTACCACAGTCCGGCTCTCAATATGCAAACTCAAAGAAAGCCTCCCAGCTATCTCATTTTTGTGTATTCATTGACTATTTCCAATATATACACTATACACTCAATAGTTTAGTCTGATGTTTCTTTCCAATAAACATAACATTCTCCCAGGAAGTTCTGCTTTGGAAGTCCAGTTAGTGTCATTAATTGAGCAAAACGACCAATATCCGTAGATGAATCACACTGCAATGAGAACTGATTTCACAATCATCTGGAATTTTCTTCATCTGTACATCACTTGGCATGGCATTAAATCATCCGTAACATGTCTTTCTAGGCTCTTGTGCTAAACAGTGTTGCAATCGTCAAGGAGCCAATCAAGTGAGCTCTTTGGAAATTCCCCATGGCCAAGGAGCCAATCAAGTGAGCTCCTACGGAACTGTGCAAGTCTCCTGAGCTGCATCCACATACATGTACCACCAACCTCACAAAAGACCATTGTCTCCTATTATTACCCTGGAACAGAACCAAGCTCTCTCTACAGAAGGTGGGTATTTGTGGCAGGGTGCCGATGTACTTGTTTGATACCATGGACTTCTCCGCAGGCAAATAAGACTTGGGGGGACCATGAGGTAGGGTGGGGGTTGGAGGGCTGAGCTAGGAGGGCTGCAGGTAGGGTGTGAAGAAAACAATGACACTCCAATGGGCAACAGTTGCAACCTTCCATTATGCTGAAATAGGACTCGTTTTAATCTTCAGTCTTCCTTTTCTTCCTCCTCAGAGATGGCAGAAGATCTTTCCATTTACTGTCTGGGCAAAATTGTGACTTTCTGGAAAAAGGCTTTCCTTGCCCTTATAATCTTATTGATGGTTCTATTTCTAAATCCTGTGGGAGAAGTAAGGAGTAATGAAGTATTCTGCTACTTATACCCTTCAGCAGAGCTCAACCAGCAGACCCGCTGCCTCTGAACATACAGGTGAAACATTTTAGGTCTCCAAGAAATCTTTTTATTTCTGCTTCTTTTTCTTTTTGGTCCTACTGTTTGAGACGTCTGGTTACTCAGCTGGCACAAGAACTGTCAAACAAAGGAGTACTTAACACTCAAGCAGAAAATACTAACAAGGCTGCCAAAAAAATTATGGAAGAGCATTAAAAACTAAAATGGATCCTGAAAAACCTATGGCAAGGGTGAGGGACACATTCTAGAAGCAGAAAACAAAAAACCTACTAGAACAGCAGGAAAAACTAAAAACTGAATTTAAGAAGATGTCAGATGCCGTTACCATGGCACAATATGGAGTGATGACAATGAGGATGAAGTCAGAGAGACTTTGAGGAATATAATCAGCTCCTGAGAGAACATTCAGAGCTTCAGGATCTTTTAGGAAAGAGAAACAAGAAAGGGCTGAGAACTTTAGGAAAGATTGTGATACAGCAGGTCAAGATGATACATTTATCATGTTAGTCTCTAGCAAATATAAAATTCATTTCAGAAAAATGCACCATGACTGTTAGTAATTTTGTAATACATGCAGAGGCTATATCATAATGGCATTATCAAAATATTTGATGATATTTCAGATATATTGAAAATTCTGTATTCTAGCTCTTAAGAACAATATAAGCATGTTAAATACCATATTTACATATTGATTAACAGCACTGGTGTACTGTTTACCAACTAAAGGAAAAATTTATTAGCCAGTTACTTCTAAAATTAGATTTAAGTTGCATAAAACCGTTAATAACCTTGAAAGCTTTGATGATTTTTTGATAATAATAATCTATTTAGTCTCAGTGCCTGTAGCTCAGTGCTAGGGGGCTGGCTACATACACCAGGGCTGGCGGGTTTGAATCTGGCCCGGGGCCTGCCAGATAACAATGACAACTACAACAAAAAAAAATAGTCAGGCATTGTGGTGGGTGCCTATAGTCCTAGCTACTTGGGAGGCTGAGGCAGGAGAATCACTTAAGCCCAAGAGTTTGAGCTGTGACGCCATGGCCCTCTACTGAGGGTGACAAAGTGAAACTCTGTCTCAAAAAAATAAATAAATAATAATAATATTTAATCAGATGATGATGATGTGTTTGAAAATAGTGTTTGGTATCAAAAAATTTATTCAGGGCGGTGCCTGTGTTTCAAAGGATTAGGGTGCCAGCCCCATACCCAAGAGGTGGTAAGTTCAAACCCAGCCCCAGCCAAAAACTGCAAAAAAAAATTATTCACAGAGTAAATAAACATAACCAAAAAGAATTAGCACTTTATTTAAAAGGGACAAAGTCAGAAAGAACAAAGAATTATCTCGGTTTTTCTTAAGCCTGATGATACTATGGTTTACTCTAACAAGATAGCTGCATTGATAATTATATTTTTGGTGTTATTCTTCTGTACCTGTTGGACTGGTTTTTGCTGACATTTGTGTTAATGTGTATTAGTAGGCATTCTACCTTTTCACGTTAATCTAGTAATAAAGTTTACATCTATTTGCACAACTGCTATCGTACTGCTATTGTGCATGTATTTTAGAACAATGTGGAATTCTTAAATTGAAAAGTTAATGTATAACATATCCAAAAATCAATGTTTCGTATACTTGTTAGAGTTCCTAATTCTACAAATATTATCTCCAGTATACATACTTGTGTCAAATAAACAAAAAAAAGGACTTTGGGCTAAAGCGAATTCTTCAAGCACAATAAATTCAAATTTGAGGTAATCCCCATACTTTCTAGTAACTGTTTAAACGTTTTTTCCCTGACTAGTTTGTCTCACCTTTAAAAAAGTTATTCATAATGATAAAAAGCACTCAAGGTTAAAAGCAAATATTTTTTAAGCAGAAAATTCCAGAAATAAACATTCGTAAGTTTCAAAGTGCACACAGTTCTTAGTGGCCTGATAAAATCTCCTACTATCCCACTCCATCCTGCCTGGGGCGTGAATCGTCCCTGCCTGGTGGATCCATACTGCGCGCTCACACTGCACCTGCTACCTGCTCATTAGTCATTCAGTAGCCATTTCAGTTATCAGATCAAAACAACATACTGTACAGAAGAAGGATTCAGCACCAGCTTAGGGAGGACTGTTGTGCACGCTCTACTAGTTGTAAACACCACCAGGATCCGATGGTCCTGGAAGCCTCTGCAGAGCATACCAGGCTCCCCCAGCTCCTGGTGAGAAGTTCCAGCCCAGGCACCGTCCACCTCCAGAACCACAGCCCTAGTGGCCAGGGACTATCTGCGATTTCTAATTCATGTCTAGTAGTTTTGAAGTTCTAGGGAACACCTTACCAGGTTTCCTGGTTCTGATTTCTGTCAACATCACGTCTGACCTTACGGGCTTCAAAACAGCTTCCTTTGTTCTTAGTTACTAATGCTCAAATTTGAAGGAAGCATGCTCTTCTGTGCAGGAAAAATGAAATCCTTCAAAATCTGTAACCTAAAACAGCCATCTAGCAAGGTAACCCGGGTCTGGCTCCCCAGCGCATGCCACAAGCCAGTGGCTCTCAGTGTGGTCCTCAGACCTAGTGAGCAAGAAATCTGGGCTGGAGCCCAGTAACACGCGTTCATCAAGCCCTTCAGGGACTCTGCTGCACATTCAGGGGACACCTGCCAAAGGCCGTGCAGAACAGTACTTAAAATTTGTGATCTGAAACCCCAAACTAGAAACATGTGCCACCTCGAGTACAGATGAAAAAAGAGAACTTCAGTGTTCAGCTTATCTCAAAGCAGAGCTCAGCCTGATTTTCTACTTGGACTTCTTACCTGGAGGGATATGAAGCCTATATAACAGTTTGATTTTCTCATTCATTTCTCCATTATACATAATGTCTGCAAAATTTTTAAAAAGAGAGAAAGATTAAGTTGATGCAAATGGTGAAAGTCATGACACAAACTCACTATGGAAAGAGAACTTGTAAAGGTCAACACCTGCCCTCACCCCAACACCCCTGCCCCAGACACACACCATGAGAACAAAGAAATATTAAAGGCCCTGGCTGAGCCAGGCTCAGTGGCTCACACCTATAATTCCAGCACTCTGGGAGGTCAATACCAGTGGATCACTTGAGCTCAAGAGTTTGAGACCAGCCTGAGCAAGAGTGAGACCCTATCTCTACTAAAAATAGAAAAATTAGTGAGGTGTTGTGGCAGGTGCCTGTGGTCTCAGCTACTCCAGAGGGTGAGGAAAGAAGATCACTTGAGCCCAAGAGATTGAGGTTGCTGTGAGCTAGGACATGATAGCACTCAAGCCTGGAAAACAGAGTGAGACTCTGTCTCAAAAAATAAAAAATATAAAAAATAATAACTAAATATGAAGCCAAGTGCAGTGGTTCATGCCTATAATCCCAGCACTCTGGGAGACCGAGGCAGGTGGATTGCCTGAGCTCACAAGTTTGAGACCAGCCTAAGCTAAAGTGAGACCCCGTCTCTAAAAATATCTGGGCATTGTGGTGGGTGCCTGTAGTCCCAGCTATTCTGGAGGCTGAGGCAAGAGAATCCCTTGAGCCCAAGAGTCTGAGGTTGCTGTGAGGTGTGACGCCACAGCACTCTAATGGGAGCAACAAAGTGAAACTCTGTCTCAAAAAAATAAAATATAACATAATATAAAATAAAAATAACTAAATAAGGCCAAGGCAGGTGGATTGCCTAAGCTCAGGAGTTTGAGACCAGCCTGAGCTAGAGTGAGACCCAGTCTCTAAAAACTAGCTGAGCATTGTGGTAGGTGCCTAGAGTCCCAGCTACTTAGGAGGCTGGGACAAGAGGATCATTTGAGTTGGAGGTTGCTGTGAGCTATGATGCCATTGCACTCTACTGACAGTGACAAAGTAAATAAATAAAGGCCTGGCTGGTAACTGTGTGAGCTATAAGGAAATCTTGTGAATTTAAAAAAAAAAAAAAAAAAAACAAGCTTGTGAATGTTGTCTGGCCTCATTCTTTCTAAAAGACTTTAATTTTATGAACAAAGGTTAAAAATGTGGTTCCCAACAAGCCAGCCCCACAGGAGTGGGGAATCTGGGGACTTAAGGAAAACTGTGGCCTTCCTGGTCCTTAAGGGCAGCTTTTTGACAGAATCTAAATCTTACATTAAAAAAACCTTTCATTAAAAGGGGCATAGCAGAGAAAGATGAAGCTTTTCTATCTTCCTTTGGTGTTTAAAAAACATCATGATGAAACCAGAAGGCCAGAAGGCCACAGGATCCTCACCCCTGTGTGAATGTCCAGGAAAATAAGGGGAGCCTCCTAGGTTAAGAGCCTGGGCCCCTCCCGCACTCCCACTCAAGGAAGCACAAAGGAGGTCCTGACCCGCCTGCAGCACGATGTTTCAAAATCACATCAGACCACTCCCCAAAGCGCCTCACTGCGTGCACCTGCCTGCCCCAAGCTGCGCTCTGCTCACTGACTCACACCCCCAGCAGCTCACTGCAGTAAGAGCCACGGTCATACCCAGGCAGCCCACCAACGCTCTGAATTCGATGAGCTGGTCCATGTTGTCATCCAGGAGCCGGAAAGTCCTTTCAGCGAGGATCTCTGTGTGAGCCCCACAGGTCCAGGGTGAGACCAGCTGAAACAGGTGTGCAAACTGTCGGGCATCTATGCGGTACTGCTCAGCGTAGGGCCTGCTGGGGTCATGGCGCGGGGTCACAGGCCAGGGCTGCTCCCAGTAACAGCTCATCATGTGCTCTCTCTTAAAACAAGAGAGAGAAGGTGTGTTGGGCTACACGGCAGTGCCGGCAGGAGGCCACACAGTAGAGAGCCACAGCAGGGCAGCTCCCTCGAACAGCCTGCTTCCCCCCTTCAATTCCTGCTTAGTGAGTAAGCAGTGTCATAACACACAAATGAGCTAAATGTTAAATTACTCACAATCTCCCTGCCCTAACCAGACCTAGAAGAGTGTTTCCTTGTTACGCTACAGTCCTTGCCCACATGCAGCTGTAACTTTGACATCTTCTCCCCCCTCCCCGGTTTTATTAAGACTTTCTTTTTTTCTCATTGTAGTAAAATATACATTACATAAAATTTACCATTCTAACCATTTTTAGATGGACAATCCAGTTAATTACAGAAGACACAACTTCCATTCTGTTGCGAATGAAACAGAATATAATTTTCACTTAAAATTATATTAGTTGAAAACCAAAAAAAGGCTAGCCAAATCTATAGGATGCAGAAGGAACAACGAACATTTGTTGTATTGCATATTTTTTATCATTGCTGAATTTGGAGCCACCTGAATATATTAACAATTTTTTTTAATTAAAAAAAAAAACAAAAGGGGAGTTGCAGTCTTGGGAACAGACTGAAAACGAATGCAAATCAAAACCAGTCCTGCCACCAAGGACCAGGGTACCCCCTTCAGAATGCAGCACTTACGCCCACACTAGAGCACCTCTTTGCACAACTCAATTCACAAAAGCCTAAAATGGTTCCCAGTGACTCGAGGGCTCTGTACGGCGTCAGTGCCCTCCGCCCGGAGCGGGGACTGAAACCAGCACAGATGCTGCAGTCTGCAAGCGCGAATTCTTGATTGGAAGCCAAAATGCCATTTATTCTTCTACCGTCATACTCACTGTGACAGCTACGTTGCTCAAATAGCCATCACAGAACCATGAAAGGTACTGTAAGAACTTTTTCCTTTTTTTGAGGCAGGATCTCACTTTGTCATCCTCAGTAGAGTGTCATGGCATCATAACTCACAGCAACCTCAAACTTCTGGGCTCAAGCAAACCACCTGTCAGAACACCCAGCTAATTTTACTATTTTTAGTAGAGATGGGGTCTCCCTTTTGCTGAGGCTGGTCTGGAACTCCTGAGCCCAAGGGATCTTCCTGCCTCAGTCTCCCAGAACACTGGGATTACAAGGCATGAGCCACCTCACCTGGCCAACCACGAGAACAAAGGGCTAATACATTTCTTACCCTAAAACCCAAGACACACTTGGAATTTCCCTGCACAGTCATGCATACTGTCCTAGTAAAGGCAAAAGAGCGTGGTCATCACATACCTGCTGAGGACTAACACAGCCGGTGTACAGAGTCCCACAGAAACAAGCCAATACAAAAATAGCCAGAGGAAATTGACGGGTGATTCTGCAGAGTATACAATTAGCCAATAAACTCATGAAATGGCGCTCAACCTCATTAAGGAGTAAACAAGTTTAAATTAAAATAAAAGACGATTTTCTACCAGACTAGCAAAATTTTTAAAGATCCATGATATTAAATGCTGGGTGGGTGCGGAATGCGGGGAAACAAACCATCTCAGACGCCATCAGTGGGACTGTCATTTGAAAAAATCAAAAATTTGAAAAATACTTTAGGGGTAGTAGCCTAAAATTTGGTGTACACATCCCCCCCAACATTCCACAGAAGCAGCAGAACTGGTGCCCAGAGAAACGTCAGTGCACTGGTTATGCATGAACAGCAGCAAAACTGGAAACAAACTCAATGTCCCTCAAAAGGTGGATGATTACATCGATCACTGTTCAGCCCTACAAGGAAATTCTGCAGTCTCTAAAAAAGAGTAAGAAAAGATCTACAGATACTGATCCAGAAAGAAATCCATGATATATATGGTTAACTGGAAAAAAAAAGAAAGAACAAAACTGCAAGCTGCAATCTCACTTTTAAGTGGGAGGATATATGTATATATTATATGCAAGTAACTCATAGATATAACAAGGAGGGAAATCAGGAAAGACATTAACCATATTACTAACAGTAACTACTAAGGTAGGAGCCTAGTGGCAGAGGCTAAGGCCCTTTCATTTCTTGCTTAAAAATTTTGTTCTTCTGGCTCAGCGCCTGTAGCACAGTGGTTACAGCGAAGTTGGCGGGTTCCAACCGCGCCCAGGCCAGCTAACCAACAATGACAACAACAGCACAGTAGCCTGGGTGTTGTGGCGGGCACCTGTAGTCGCAGCTACTTGGGAGGCTGAGGCAAGAGAATTGCTTAAGCCCAAGAGTTTGAGGCTGCTGTGAGTTGTGATGCCACAGCACTCTACCGTGTGACATAGTGTGACTCTATCTCAAAAAAAAAAGGCTCGACGCCTGTGGCTGAAGCAGCTAAGTCAGCCATATACACCCAAGCTGGCGAGTTCAAATCCAGCCCGGGCCCACCAAACAACAATGATGGCTGGCAATTAAAAAATAGCTGGGTGTTGTGGTGGGCACCTGTAGTCCCAGCTACTTGGGAGGCGGAGGCAGGAGACTCACTTGAGCCCAAGAGTTGGAGGTTGCTGTGATCTGTGATGCCACAGCACTCTACCCCAGGCAACAGCTTGAGGCTCTGTCTCAAAAAAAAAAAAAAAAATAGTTTTGTTCTTTTTTCTTTCTTTAAATGTTTTTGTTGAGATGGCCTCCCTAGTTCTCCACACTGGATGGAGCCTCAAGCTGTCACCCTGGATAGAGTTCTGTGGCATCACAGCTCACAGCAACCTCTCATTCCTAGGCTCAAGCGAGACTCCTACCTCTGCCTCCCAAGTAGCTGGGACTAGAGGCGCCCGCCACAACGCCAGGCTATTTTTTGGTTGCAACCGTCATTGTTGTTTTGGGCGGCCCAGGCTGGATTCTAACCCGCCAGCTTAGGTGTACGTGGCTGGCGCCTTAGCCCGTTGAGCCACAGGTGCTGAGCCAAATAAAGAGTAAAGAAGTTGGTCAGAGCTGCCTGTTGCTTGTGAGTCAGAGAAGGACTGAACTTACGAAGAACCTACCATATATTTATAAAACAGTATACGGGTATTTCTGCATGGCCCTTCCTCATGAGAAAATGAAATTCTGATTCAAAAGACAGGAGGTGCATCTCAGTACTCTCCTATGAAACACGAACCATGTGGTTGGTACTCAACAAAACTAGTTTTGATTCTTATTTAATTATTTAAAGCCATTCATTAAATTACATAAATTCAGATCTATGATGCCTCCTAGTTTCTCAACCTGAGAACCATGAGCTCTAAGGAAATAAATGTGTTTTTAAGCAAAAAATAATAACACAAAACAACACATCATTTGTTTCCTTGCCCTCATGTTTCTAGTAGTCTCTGTTTTCCCTCCTTGAAAGGCAAAGAACGCCTGGGGGGTTGGGGCACCAAGTAACCTTTGACTTCATATTTTGTCTTCATGCAACAAAGGAACAATAAAACTTACAAACAGGCAGTGTTTATGGGAGACAAGGACCCGCCAGTCCCCGCCACACATCCTGCCAGGAGCCCACCACCCCACCAAGCCATCTCAGTGACTCTGGGAGGGGCCCACTCCAGGCACACGAAGGTGACCTGAGCTCAGAAGCAAAGGAGCTCAGAGTCCCCACCAGGAAGTGCCCCGGAGGCTGTGTGCTCTGCAGGGCCTGCTTTCTGCAACCGTGCTTCCTCCCTGGTCTCTGCCAGGGTGACAACAGTGGACCAGTGGGTCTGCCTTTCTTCCTCGTTTTCACTGTTTTGACAAGAAAACTTCCAGGGAGGTGCCCGAAGAGGCTCTTTATCGGATGATGTAAACAGTAAAACCTAGAGCTGCATGTAAATATCTGACTATTAGACATCTGCTTTACTGTGTTGCATGCTACCAATACGATAGATCATAAAATCATCCAGACAGGATTAAGGCCACATGGGAGAGGGTTAATGAGAGTATCAAGGAAAAATACATGAACTAGCATACGTACCCACCATACAAATATAAAAACATGTATCGTGGAGTGGGATCATGCGTCATTAAAAAGTACACCAGGTGATGACTTCAATAGGGTGGCCGTTTCCTCTCCCAAGGATGAGGAACCCCGAGCGCATTAGGACAGAGGGAACAGAGAGGGGCGGCTCCCCGGGCTCGAGGCCCTCTTGACAGTGCACAGCCCCTTCGGCGCTGGGGTGCACCAGGCTTCAGCGCTGTCCAGGAGCACCCAGCTCCCTCTTGCCAGACGTCAGGTTGGGGGCTGGCTCCAGGGCAGAGGGTAAGGGTGAGGGTTCAGGGTGGTAGTGAGTAGATGAGGCTAACACACAGCTGGCAGGCAGGGTGGCCCCGGCCTCTGCTGCCCAGAGCTGGCACACGGCAGGCCCCACGGCAGCCACAGGCTCCCCAGGCAGGTTGGGCACAGAGGCTCGCAGCTCGAGGCCTGGACCGCCCTCACCTCCCCAGACTTTCGTACCTTGAACAAGTCATAGAGTTCTTCTAGGTCTTCAGGAGGAATTGAGACTTCTGGGATAACAACTCGGAGCTTAAGGAAAGAATAAACAGTGACGGAGTGAATTACGGGCCTGTACCCCTGGCGAGACCAGAGGGAGGAGAGGACTCTCCCTCCTGGGGAGGCCCAAGGGCCTGTGTTCCTCACCCAACGGCTCCTTCATGACACACGGATCACTTTCCAATATCTTTTTTAGATATTTTATCCTCAATCTCTTTCCAACTCACACATTAGTGCCTCAGGACAAATGTATTAGCCCCTACTAGAATTTAAAAAGCTAGCAGAGCTCCAGCTTGGGCCAAGACCCTTCTGAATTACAGCGGACCCCACCACAGATACATTATGTCCTCACCTCCAAGAATCTGCATGGTGGGTTCTGTCAGCCCCATTCCACAACTGGGGAGACTGAGGCTCGTGGTGCTTAATATGCTAAAACAACATGCTATTTCCATCCTCTGTCACCCCTACTATGTTTTAAATGCAATACCAAAAAAAAAAAAGACAATGGCATTCTTATGTCATGTGACCAAAAGGGACATGCACTCCTGGGTTAGCTCCCGAATTCTGTGAGAACCCCTGGAGGTGACCTCTACTCACCACATTCTGCTTTGTGGTGTCCTCATGGCCTTGGAGGACCCTGATCCTGTGTTTACAGCGCAGGTGCTCGATCTGTTCCACAGACTGGTCTCCAAATTTCTGCAGGAAAACGAGAGACTCTCACTCACAGAGTCCCCTTTTACGTCCAAACGGAGGGGACAGAAGCAGCCCAGAAAACCTGCCACTGCATCCACCCTGAGAGACAGTAGGGGCCCCCTCACCTCATAGGCATCCCGGATCAGGTCAGCAATGTCAGTCACAGGGAAGGGCTCCTGGTCATCGGAGAAAAAGGCATGGTGGCTGCCAACAGGAAGCCCTGGACTTTCCTCATTCTTGATGTGATCTAGAAACCTGAGCACACCACCCCGATAAAGCTCAAGGTCCCTGCTGAGGCACCACACAACACCCACCGCCTTCAGGGGCGCTAAGCGTGCTGGAGCACCCACCAATACCAACACCTGGGGGAAGGAGAGGGCTGCTTAGAAAAAGGGACAGCCAGACACAAACCAGGCTTGTCTCCTGGGCTCCGTGTGTGGGCTTCCAGGGGCCTAAAACTCAGCAGTGAACTAAGCGTAAAATTCTGTGCACACATGCAATTTATGGGCCCACCCCTCTTAAATGTCATTCAGCTGGCTCTCGGCTCCTAGAGAGCCGGGTTCCAGCGCTCATCTCCGTGGGACTTTTCCTTCAGTGCAGCTCATCAGCCCACACACAAAATGTCTGAAACCTCCAGCTGGTAGCCTGAGGCCTGGTGTCCCCCTAATCCCATTCAAGGCCACACCTAGCCATAAGACATTCAATCTGTTAAAACAACAGTTCTCAACCTGTGGGTCTCGACCCACAGAAACTGTATTAAAGGGCCGCAGCATTAGGAAGTGGAGAACGACTGTTTTAAAATAAAAGCATTTGTAGCCCTCCTCTTCCTGAACACTCTCACCCCACCCCATGCCAGTTTCAGTGCCACACAGTGACCTGACTCTGGGGGAGCCACAGGGTGATGGCCGGCAAGGGTAGAGTGGGACAAAAAATTCCACAGCACAGCCAGGCACCTGCAACTGACTCCTTCAGTTTTTAAGAGTCTCAGCTGCCTCCTTCATCCCCATGTGGCAGAGCCTACCTGCTGAGGACCATCAAGGCCTGGCCATCGTCCCTGCTGCCACACAGCTCCTCAGCATTGGCTTCGAGTATAGCCAGTCCCAGCTGGAAGATGGCTTTGATCCCGTCGTAGAAGAAGCAGTCTACGATGTTCACTGCACTCTCCAGAGGCATAATGCTAAGGAACAGGGTCAGAAACCACGAGAGAGAAACGGACGCCAGGGCTGAGAGGTCATTCATGTGCTCTGCCAGTTCTGGGAGGTGGTCCTTGATTAGCTCCTCAAACACAGACTGGTCCACTTGAGCCCCTGGAAAAGGAAGGGTGTGCTGGTTAGGACACGATTCAAGTGAGAACTAAAATTAGTCAGCTGAAACTGGAACAATGAAACAAAATTTGAGTCCAGAAAAGTACCCACAATCAGTTCACTGATTTTTGACCTTGTGACCAAGGTAATTCAATGGATAAATGATATTCTTTTTCAAAAAAAATAGTGCTTAATCAACTGGAGATTGGCACGGGGCGAGGAGTGAGAAATGCAAACCAAACCCCTACCTCACAACACACAGAAGAACATATTTGACCTTTTTTTTTTTTTTTTGCAGTTTTGGCTGGGGCTGGGTTTGAACCCGCTACCTCTGGCATATGAGGCCAGCGCCCTACTCACTGAGCCACAGGCACCGCCCTAGAAGAACATATTTGAAATGGATTACTGATCTAATATAAAAGCTAATACTATTTATATAAACAACTTCTAGAGAAAATATAAGCAAAAGGCAACATTTCTTGAGACATAACAAGTACTAACCATAGAAAAAATTACAATCTGAATTTTATCAAAATTAAAACTGCTGGCCAGGTGTAGTGGCTAAACACCCATAATCATAGCCCTGTGGAAAGCTGAGTCAAAAGGATTGTCTGAGCTCAGGAATTCAAGATTAGTTTGAGCAAGAGCGAGACACCATCCCTACTAAAAATAGAAATATTAGCCAAGTGTTGCGGCGGGCACCTGTACTCAGGAGGCTGAGGCAAGGAAGATCAAACCTAGAAATCTGAGGTTGCTGTGGGCTATGATGCTATGGCACTCTAACCAAGGTGACAGAGTGAGACTCTGTCTAAAGTAAAATAAAAATAAAATGTAAAGTAAAATAAAATAAAATAAAACTGCTGTTCTTCAAAGAGTATCATTAATAAAATGAAAAAACAAGCTTCGAGTGTGGAAAAAAATGTACAATTAATATACTTGACATAGGTCTATTATCCAAGATAAAGAATGACTTACTAAGAAAGCAACAACCTATTTTTTCTTAAATAGGCTAAAGATCTGAACAGGCACTCAAATGAGATGGTAAATACATGGTCAGTATGCAAAGAGAAATAAGTTTAACATCATTAATCACCAGAGAAATTGCTGGCATGGGATATATAAATACATTACATCCACCGTTTCCTATGACTTATGACCCAGCAATTCTACTCCTAGGAAAATACCCAATAAAAATAATAATACATATTCCCCAAAGGACTCAAATGTGAATGTTCATTGGTACTTTCTTTATCATATTCCCAAACTGGAAACAACGTGAATGTCCATCAACAGGTGACCGGACGAGCATATCGCAGTGTGAAAGGACAGTGAAATACTACTCAGCAACAAAGAGGGCCTCCTGCTGATGAATCAACAACGTGGATGTCTCTCACAGGTATGATGCTGTGTGAAAAAACCCAGACACAAAAGATGACATTCTCTATTGTTACATTTGTACAATGTTCAAGAGTAGGCCAAAGTAATCTGTGGTGATAGAAATCAGTACCAAGTGTGGCCATAGGGGTGGGGAAGAAGGGAACTCTCTGATGGAAATGTTCCAACTGTCTGATCCTGTCTTGAGGCGGTAATCACACAGATGTTCACGTTATCACAGAAGGTCTAGATGGTCTCTACTGAGTATGAGCTGTCACACAGCAACACCCATCAAACGGTGGCTTTGACCATGGCCTCGACAACATGCCTATCTGTGACACCTGGGTTCCTATTATTTCTTGCTTCTTTGTACTTTGCTCCACCTCCCACAACAAAGCGAGCTCATGAACCACTTCCTGGCCATCACCACCTTCCCAGCCAACCAATCCACCTGCCGGCCTCTCCTTCCTCCCAGAGATCATCGCATCATTCGGTTCTTAGGACACAGTCTTTCTGCCTTGCCTGCTACATTCGGTCAATTGCTAAATTCTGTCTTTACTTGGTTCTTTTATTTCTCTTCACATGCTGCCACCCTAATTTTGGGCCATCTCCATCTCTCATCTGGATTACTAAAAAGTATATACCTAAGAGAATCATTACGGGCTGGGCATGATGGCTCACATCTATAATCCTAGCACTGCAGGAGGCCAAAGTGGGATGATCCCTTGAGCTCAGGAGTTTCAGACCAGCCTGAGCAAGACCAACACCCCTTCTCTACCAAAAATGTTGAAGTAGAAAAATTAACCAGGCATTGTGGCTAGTGCCTGTAGTCCCAGCTACTCACGAGGCTGAGGCAGGAGGATCACTTGAGCCCATAAGTTCAAGGTTGCTATGAACTATGCTGATGCCATGGCACTCTAGCCTGGGCAACAAAGTAAGACCCTGTCTCAAAAAGAGAGGATCACTAACCCCAAATAAATTTTGCATTATGTTCTCCACTAGGAGGTTGCAGGACCACAGAGATAATGCATGTTCAAATCTAAGCCACAGGAGACAGAAGCAGCAATGCAAGAGTATAATGGGACCAAGAACCCAGATGGCAACAGACAAGCTTTCTATGCTGTCCTAATGAAGTGGGGTCCCTCCAAGTCTGTCCTTTAACTGAGGGTGCAGCCCTCAAGGGTCTCTAGCACCATCCCACCTACCTCCCCTCCTCCAGGGACAAAAAAGCCCCCTTCTTACCAGGCCATGGCATCAGTATCAAACCATAGATTTCACTTTTTGACTTGTTTGTTGGACCTTAGTATCTTTCTGTCCTTCTTGTAAGCTCAGCAATCCATCTAAAATAATTTGTTTGTTTGTTTTTACCCAAAATCTGTAAGATGAGTAGCAGGTATACCTGGGTTACCTTATCCAACTATATTGCCAGAACTGAGCAGAGAATTATAGGACCCAAGTTAGTTTTGCAGATTCAAGCATTAACTCATGCTGGGGAAGAGACCAGCTGAGTGGTACCGAAGAGTGTTACAAACAGGACTGAAGGTAAACGTCCTGCCCGGGCTTTGTCACTGTTCCCCAGACACAGAGGGGAGCAAGGGAAATGGTTTACCAATCACTCGGTGGTTGAAGTAATCAGGCAGCATCCGCTCACACACGGCAACCAGCAGCCAGAAGGCTTCCTCCTCCTTGGCGTACAGCAGCAGCACGGAGGTCAGGATGTTCATGGACTGCTCAGGGCAGGGGGGTCAGAGGAGGAACAGTTACTAGCCAGTCCACGTGATAGCACTGAGGCATGAAAAACACACAAGCCTAAACAACCCATGGAAGGAAAGGGTTTGCAGTCACCGAGGTCCAGTGCACCCTGACCATACTGACACTTGGGGAGTGGAAGGACTGTGACCTCACAAGACACACCTACTTGAACGACTGGCCACCTCTCAGCCCCACCTGGTAATGTGGGATCCAGCCCCATGGGAGTCTCAGGCCTGGATCCAACCCAGCTATTCCCTGGGCGTTCAGACAGGTACACACACACCCCCCACCCACACAGCCTTATTCACCCACTGATTTTGCTTATTCATAGGGAAATCAGTTTGGATTCTTCACTGAATCCAAAACTGATTTTCTATGAATCAGAGATTTTCAGTGTCAGAGATTCCCTACATCAGTTTCAGGTTAGGTGTATAAGGCTGTGGTTTCTAACTGAGTTTCATCTTGTGCCTGTTGACAGCACCCCTCAACTCAGGACCGGCTCAGAGGATGTCATCTTAACTCCCGAAGGAAACTAACCAGCCCTGGCCATCCTTGTCCTAAGTAGCACTGCCATTTCAAATAAGCTCCATAATTTCTGTGGAGGTTTAGAAGCTCTACAAACCCCATCCTATGGCTGAGCTCGAGAGGGGCTCAAATCTGCCTAGAAGCCATCCCTCTATCTCCCTCAGGGTAAATTCTTAAATATCCAGTTATCAGCCTGCTTGACTATACAAAGAAGACTCCCTCTGGCCCTCATTTGATATATCTTTCGAGGAGGGGACCAGCATGGTGCCTCCACACGACAGCGCAGAGCCGGCCTGGGAGGGTGATCTCGCACGGACTAAGGGTCCCTGCACCTGGCGCCTGCCCTTCACCTGGCAGTATCCGATCTTGGGGTTCCGGTGGGCATAGGCTGTCAGGACTCTCCTCAAAGCAGCAATCCCAGTTTCATTCTGGAAGGCGGGGTGCTCCGGCAGGGAGCGGTGCAGGTCCCGCTCGATCTCCTCGGTGACCAGACAGCATTTTCCCAGGGACTCCTCCACTAGGTTTCCATAGTAACCGGGATGTGCGGCAAGATCCGTCACAGCATCTGAGTTTTAAGGGGAGATATCACCAGGATGGTGTCGCGGAGGGGAGTCCGCCCATCTGCCAGGGGACCCCAGGGAGTCATGTTACTTACTGAAGGACATATAATGTTTTGAGATCACATATAATCAAAAGGAATTCATTTCTGCTACGTGGTCTAGTCCCAGAAACAGAAAAGTAAGAGAAAGGTTAAAAAGAAATAAGGTGGATTTTTTTAAGAGTGACTTTATGTGGGAGCGGAGTTAAGAATAAAAGTTAACTTCATTAATATGCTTTAGTAAGTTGTGTTTCCTAGAAAAAGAAGGAGCACATACACACCTAAACACACACAATCTCTTGCATAAATTCAACCAGAAATTGCATGGAGCGGGTGGCACCTATGGCTTAGTGAGTAAGGTGCCAGCCCCATATACCAAAGGTGGCCGGTTCGAACCCAGCCCTGGCCAAACTGCAACAAAAAACAGCCGGGAATTGTGGCAGGTGCCTGTAGTCCCAGCTACTTGGGAGGCTGAGGCAAGAGAATCACCTAAGCCCAAGACTTGGAGGTTGCTGTAAGCTGTGACGCCACAGCACTCTACCAGGGACGACAGAGTGAGACTCTGTCTCAAAAAAAAAAAAAAAAAAAAGAAATTGCATGGAGCACCTATGGGTGACACATAAAGGCCCACTGTGGTGAAAGGAAGCTAACAATTACAAAAGGCCGACCTGAAACTCTGAAGCTCAGGCTCAAGACGTGCAAACCACAGCAGGATGACCAAGCACAAAAAATCCGCCCCACAGTAGCCACCCACCACCAGAGCCACTGACCAGGCCTCTCACAGGCAGGTGAGCTGCAGGATGGAGGCACTAGCACCGGGCGAGGACTCTGCCTACTCGGCGGCCAGCACCAGGCACAAGTGGGTGCGGCCGGCGGCCCTCCCTGGGGTCTGAGGGCAGGAGGGCACAGACAGGGGTCTAGTTCTGGTCTAACTGCTAGTTAACATTTGAAAACTCTGCTGGGTGTAGTGCGACCCCCTCCTGGGCCTCCAGCCCACAGTTACTGACTGTGACTCCCATCGGAGATGCTGAGCTGACACTGTGGCAGCCTCAGGTAATACCCAGCACTTTCCCCAAAAGCTGTCACTGCTTCGGCAGCAGCATAACCAGTACAGCAACCTTCCTGTCAACAAAGGAAACAGTCAGGAGAATGACAGCGCTATACAAACTCACAGTCACATAGGCCCACATGAAAATATGAACATACAGGCCTATGTGAAAAGTGCATGTGTGAATGTACAACAGAGATCAAGAAGAATGTAGATCAAGGGTGACAGGTGTCACCTCTGGGGGAGCAATGAGAAACATTACTTTCTTTGCTTGCCCCTCCATCCTCTTACATCTCAACTATAAATATACACTGTTTTATTACATACAAAATACAGAAGACATTTTTAATTTTAAAATGGAGGTATTTTGATGGCTTGCTAGGCAGGAGGGATGCCTTGCCACAGAAAACAAGGAACACGACACAGAACCCAGATGCTGCCTGGGGCCATGGCTTACATCCAACACTCTGGGAAGCTGAGGCAGGTGGACTGCTTGAGCTCATGAGTTCGAGACCAGCATGAGCAAGAGTGAGACCCCGTCTTTACTAAAAATAGAAAAACTGAGGCAAGAGGATCGCTTGAGCCCAAGAGTTAGAGGTTGCTGTGAGCTATGACGACTCCATGGCACTCTACCCATGGCGACAGCTTAAGACTCTGTCTCAAAAAAGAGAGAGAGAGAAGCCCGATGCTGTTGGGGCTGTCGGGAAGCATGAAATCTGTGTCTGTGTATCTCAGGTGAGGAAGGGGAGGGAAGGGATTATTATGGGGGGAGACAGGGACGAGGGAGGAGAGTATTAACGGAGGGGCAAGGGACGAGCAAAAGGCTGGCACGGGGTAGGACTAGGTTCTGGCCCCAAGAGGCGAGAACAGGGAGGGGACAGGTGCCCAGGCCCAGCCTCTGGGAGCCTCACTGCTTACATGAGCATCACAGGGTCATCCGGGGAAGGGACCTCTCCTCCTGCCACCCACAGCACCTTGAAAAGTGCAGCCAAGTCAGACCACTGGATCACAGGGGCCTTCTCTGCCTGCCCTCAAGGTTCCCAGCTCCTTTGCCAAGTGGGACAAACCACTCCCGGGTGACATGGAGAGACGGACAATGTCCACTCAGGAAGTGTCTGGGGAGGTCTGGTCCCAGGCTCAGCCGCCCCGTCAATAAATGTCCTGGTGAGGGACTCTCAGATGTCACCCAACAACAAAAAGGGAGGTTGCAGGACCGAGTGGCTCCAGTGGTGTGAAGGAGGACGAGGAGAGAAGTCTGCAGCTCCTCCTGCTGCGGCTGCCACATGTCTTCAAGGAGGCAGGAGCAGCAGAACTACGCTCCGAGGGCCGCGTTTCAACTCACGGCCAACTGCGTCAGAGGGGCTTTGTCCAGTCTGTTTCAGAGGCGTGTCCCATAAAGACACTTCTCTTTCACAGGGCTCTTAATAGAATTCTCAGCACTATGTAGAAAGTCATTAAGTCATTTTTGAAGGAAGGGAGATCATGTTCCCCGAGGAGGAGGAGGCCGGCAGCCCAGAGGCCTCAGGCAACGTGACCAGGGCCCCACAGCTAACACCAGGAGGGCTCTACAGTCTTCATCTGGGAATTCACAGGAATACTCCAAAGGCAGACGACTCCACTGGTACATCACGCACACGCACTGCTCAGATTAGGGCCTATTTCTATGTCAACTCCAAAAATAACAACATTTGGGCCAAACCACCAGCAACACTTACCTGAGAAAAGCAGCCAAAGTCTCCCACGTAAAGATTCAGGAATCCCCATGGCTACAAGCTTCCGAATCTTCTCTGTGCGAAACATACACACGGTCCTGCCATATTCCACAAAGTGGTCATTCCACAGGCTTATTTTTATCTGTTCCCTGGACTGGAAAGGACAATAGTCTTAACATACAAAGAAGCCCAGCCTCACCTGCCACGAGAGCTGAAGTACTGCCTCTATGAACAGAGAGGCCAATGGTGACAGGCTATGACACCTGTGTTCAAGCAGCTAATAGCTGTGACCCCTAACTAGGGGGTTCAAAGATGCCTAACACACAATTCCAGGAGCTCAGAACCCAGGGGAAGCATTCATACAAATCAAATGTTACTTTCCTGGCAAGGTTGATAATACGAATATGTCAGCCCAAACACTGAAGTCACCCAAATCAGGTGGGAGGGTGGGATGGGGACACTGGGGAATCATTCTCAGGATATCGCTGCCAAGCCACCTGTCAAAACCTGGTCAGCTGGGAGGGCAAAGGGGAACAAGAGGGCATCAGAATTTTCCCTGAGCATTCTGACAGCCAGGGGCAAAACTGAAACCTGAAAAACATACTGTTCTCATTAAGAGAAATGAGAAAGGCAACTGAAAATACAAGAAAATTATCCCTTAGGCAGCAGGAATGTTCTCTGCCTTTAAACAAGATACTTATGTTTGCTTTTAATTACCTCTACTCTGCAGTAAGGGGAAAAATAAATACACACACTCAATATTCTCATTTATTTAGTCAACAAGAGTTAATTAAACACCTATGGGTAAAGCCATGTGAGAAGGCTCAGTTTGGGATAAATAAAGCTAGCAATCAATCTACAGGTGCCATTAAGCAACTGAAAAGAAGCTTGGGGCACCAATGTTCACAGCCACTGTCTGGCACTCATGGTACAACGAGGCATCCAACATGGCTCTACTTCAAAGTATAATTTCCAGTCACTTTACTCTATTGTATATGACCTTTGCCTCAAGTTCTCCCTTCAAAGAAGGAAACTGTAAGTAAACATAACAAAAATATTTTCAGTAAAACTAGAAGACAGGTGACCTTTTGTCCCATAAGATAAAAAAAAAGAGGACGACTTGTTCTATACCTGCAAACCCCATGGGACCACATTGTGGGCCCCTAGGGCCACACAGCCAAGAGCAGCAGAGAGCTGCTGCAGGGTAGGAGGGAAAACCGCCCCTCCAAGCTCTGACCAGGTCAGCAGGCCCCTCTCACTTTCTACCAATGAGGAAAAGCACCAGCTCCCCAGGGGCACCTGGCAACTGGTGCTGTCCTGCCGCCCTGGGGCCCTGCGGAGCTGACATGACCGGGCGCCACATTTCACAGAGGGTCAGACGCCTGGGCAACCACCCTGCCCATGGCTCCACTCGTGGGGCCAGCAAGGGCCAAGCAGCCCCACCCACCATTCGAGAGTCGGTACTCTGGCTGTCCGACTGCTGGAAAACAGTGACCGGAGCATCGGGGTGCAGCAGCGGGCTCTTCTCCTTCCCACTCTCCTCGCTATTTTGAGAAGACACCATTTCAAGATCCCCGAACCTGTGGTCACTGCACATGCTTGTTGAATGAAACACAGGAGATACCTACAGAGCAAAAAAAGAGAGGGGGGAGAGAGAAAGGGAAGGAAAAAGAGAGGGAGAAAGAAAGGGGGGGAGAGAAAAAGAGAGGGAGAAAGAAAGGAGGAGAGGGAGAGAGCGAGGGGTGGGAGAGAGAGAGAAGGACAGAAAAAGGGAGGGAGAAAGAAAGGGGGAGAGAGAGGGGTAGAGGGAGAGAAAAAGGGAGGGAGAAAAAGGGAGAGAGCGAGGTGCGGGGGAGAGAGAGAAAGAGAGAGCATGAGTGTCATGGCTGTAATTACAGGACAGGTTCTGTTTCGCGCTCAGGTGCAGGAGCCTAACAGACTGATCCTCAGGAAGAAGAGGCTCCACAGTTTCTCCCAGGGAGTCTGTTATGGCTCCAGGGTGGGATCCACATGTAATTCCTCACGGGCAGCCCCACCTTCCCCTCGGCTGCTGGAACTGGGGAGGATGACCATACTGAGAAAATGGCTCTAGGCAACAAGAGAAGCTATGTCTTCTTTTCTCCCTGTTGCTACTTAGGGTAAAAAGGATCAAGAAGAAATAGCAGGCCAAGCTCCTGCCCGACCTCAAGGACAATGAAGCTTCTCCTTCACCAGGTTACATCTGCCCTGAAATGATGTCATCCCCTTGAACATCAAGGGCAAGAGTGTCAACCCTTCTACCTTTTGAATGAGGAGAGTGTCCCTGACACCCTACCCAGTTGTGGGTGATTCCAGATCAACCCCCCAATTGGTGCGACACCCACGTAGGACCCCTATGTAGCAGACGTGAACCAGAGGAGACACAGCCCAGTGGTCTCTTCTCATCCCCAGCTGGGTCCCCTCACCTGTCCCCCTCTGGAGACCACTGCCCCAGACACGGCCAGAAAAGGAATCTCCAATGTACCAAACCTGACCACTCTGAGGGACCATACCACGTCGTCATGTGTGGAGGCGTCATAGTGCACAGGGTGGTTGGCGTGGACCTGCTTCAGCCTCACGAGCAGCCCCTCCACCAGGCGATCCCTGTCCTTGAGCTCGATGAACTGGAAGGCCATCTTGCTCCTGATGCTGACGATGATGGGGTGAGGCAGCAGGCTCGTGTCTTCCATCTTCTCGATGCTCACCACCTGTCGCACAGATGACGGCCAGGAAAAGGAAAGGCAGGCACTTAACGGCACAGTCAGGAACCCGCCCAAGAAGAAGCCAATCACTGCAGTAAGAAACTGATGGCTCTGCTCACCATCACCAAAGGGGGAAGCAGCCCCTTTGATAAGATTACAAAATACGTCTGTTGGGGCTCCTGGGAACCCTGACTCGGTCGGTGGTTGACGAGGGACATGGGGCTGCCAAAAGCAAGAGATTTTACACCAACTTACAGCATAAAGACTGGAAGCTTGTAGAAGCTTCCACCATCTCGCTGCCGGGGGGCAGCCTGAAGCAATGCAGCCCTGGTCCTGCTTCTCAGGGGTCTTTTTTTGAATACAGCAACAGGGTAAAAGTGCAAGGATGCAAAGCAGTTAAAGATAAGAGAAAGGGGAGCTCAGGGCCCCCAGGAAGGTTGGGTACAGGGCAGCAGCTGGGTAAATAGGAACACAGGGAAATGGAACCTCTGAAATGGCCAGATAACACATACAAGGAAGACAAGTTTCATCTCTTTGGGCTACCTTAACTTCCCTAATATAAACTACTGATCAAGAACCTAAAGGTCGGCTCGGCGCCTGTGGCTCAAGCGGCTAAGGCGCCAGCCACGTACACCTGAGCTGGAGGGTTCGAATCCAGCCCCTGGGCCCGCCAAACAACAATGACGGCTACAAACAAAAAATGGCCGTGCGTTGTGGCGGGTGCCTGTAGTCCCAGCTACTTGAGAGGCGGAGGCAGGAGACTCGCTTGAGCCCAGGAATTGGAGGTTGCTGTGAGCTGTGATGCCACAGCTCTCTATCCAGGGTGACAGCTTGAGGCTCTGTCTCAAAAAAAAAAAAGAACCTAAAGGTCTCAGCCCCCCGCACTGCTGAATGCAGTGACAGCAGGGATAGTCACGTAGACATCCCTCTGATGGGGCACTTTGCCCTGAGTGGGAAGGTCTGGGAGGAATTCATCCTGCCTGCCTCCCACACACCCCACCGGAACCTAAAGAACTGGCCGTTTAAACAAACAAAACAGGGGAACTGTGGGAGGTAGGTAGGCTGAGTTCCCCATGGGCCCTTCACGCCAGAATAAAGCATGCAGGGGGGCCCCCCAGACTCCTAATTGAGAAGAAAGGAGTCTGAAGGCTGCCCAGTCAGGGAAATGTCTGCGCGACTCTCCCTGGGTGGGGACATCAGCAGTACAGGCCAGCGGAAATAATCAATTAATAGTTCAGATCAGGGAAGCTAAGAGACCCGCCTGCGGAGACGAGCCTCGCCTCCGCCTCCCTTCCTTGCACGCGTTATGTTATCTGCTCACTTCAGATGTTCCGTTACCCTCTATTCCTGGTTATCCTGCCATTACCCTCCACCCAGCCTTCCTGGGGGCTGCCATCTCCTCCTCTCATTTTTTAACCTTGACTGCTCTGCCTTCTTGCACGTGTACTCTGTCGCCGCACCCAGTGAAAACTCCTGGAAGCAGAACCAGCAGCTGCGTTGTTTCGGCTGCCACCGGGCACATGAAGCAGTGTCTGCCCTTTCAGGCTGCCAGGCTTTATGCTATAAGATTGGTGCATAGTCTCTTGGCTTTTCCAGCACCATCTCCCTTGATGTCCACCATCCAAGCTTGGGGTCCATGGGAACCCCAACAGTGGTCCATCCATATAATGGAATATTATTCAGCTTCAAAGAGGAATGAGGTGCCTACACAGGCTACAACATGGATGGCACTGAGGACACTATGCTAAGTGAAATAAGTGAGTCACAAGGACAAATATTGTATGAATCCTCTTGTAAGAGGTACCTGGAGTCATCAAATTCGTGGCCAGGAAGTAGAATGGGGGTGGAGAAAGGGGGGGAGGGGAGCTGTCATTTAACGGGTGCATTTTCAGTAGGAAGATAAAAATGTCCAGGAGGGCCGGGTGCAGTGGTTCCCGTCTATAATCCTAGCACTCTGGGAGGCCGAGCCGGGTGGACTGCTTGAGCGCATGAGTTCAAGACCAGCCTGAATCAGAGTGAGACCTCTAAAAATACCTGGACATTGTGGTAGGTGCCTGTAGTCCCAGCTGCTTAGAAGGCTGAGGCAAGAGAATCGCTTGAGGGCAAGAGTCTGAGGTTGCTGTGAGCTATGACACTCTACCAAGGGTGACAGAGTGAGACTCTGTCTCAAAAAAGAAAGAAAAAAAAGGAATATTTGTAAAATGAAGACATCTACCACAGAATAATGACATGGAGGTAAGCAATCACATGAATAAAAGAGTTCTGAATTCTTCCAAAGAGCAGTACTCAGTACATATGTGGGGGTCTTGACGGAGTAATGGGTGATAGATCAGCAGAGACACCTTGAAACCAAAGGACCGAGATGCTCAGATCTAGAAGTGAAGTCAGGGTTCCCCTATTTCCAGGAAGAGAATTGTAGGAAGAAAAGATCTGAGACATATTAAAGGAAATTTTTTTTGTTTGTTTTTTGGCCGGGGCCAGGTTTGAACCCGCCACCTCCAGTATATGGGGCCAGTGCACTACTCCTGTGAGCCACAGGTGCCGCCTTAAAGGAAGTGTTTTAAAAATTTCTAAGTGAAGTTCCAGGAGAGTATAAAAGCCAAGCAATTTGCCATTTATTTTCAAAAGGGGAGGATTTATTCCAGAGAGCTGCTGGGAAAATTGTAATTGGGAGACATGTACTTTTTAATAACAGCTTTATTGCTAATGTGGAGGTTGGGGTACCTTGTTTTTGCCAATCACTTCTAGGCAAATTTCAGGTCACCAGAGCAATACCTGGAAAAGCAGTGACCAACCAAATGGGTAACGCTTCCCGTAAGAAGCCCAGCCATCCAGTCACCCATCTTTAGATGGCAAACTGTGAGGTCTGAACATCCCCACCCTGTCTCCATCTCCCGGCCAGCCACCCAGTCAGGAACTGTCTACCTCTCTGAGCGGCAGGACGACCTTACAGCAGCCATCTTCTCTGCTGGCAAAGCAGACGTAGCTGTCAGAGGTGAACATCCGTCCCACGGTGTGGCAACGACTGAACGGCGTCCACAGGGAACAGTCCACAACCTCGTGCAGCTTCTCCCTTCTCGGCAGCCTGAAGAAAGCCCGGAAGAACTCATTCTGTGCTCTAGCTTCAAGGTCCCTACAGAAAGAGGGAGTGAGAAGAAGGCAGAGGCAGAAGTGGTGAATGGATGCTTGAGATTACAAAGGAAAATACCTTCCCATCCACTGGCACACCCTGATACGTAAGCAAATGCAAAAGGGGGCTGTGCCCCTCCAGGGCCCATGCGTGTGTGTGTGTCACACACTATAGCCACACTGCCAACCTCAGGACAAACACTGATAGTAAAACATGCTGCCTCTGGGCCGGGCGTGGTGGCTCAAGTCTGTAAATCCTAGCAGTCTGAAGGCCAAGGCGAGTGGATCCCTTGAGCTGGAGTTTGAGACCAGCCTGAGCAAGAGCAAGACCCCATCTCTACTGAAAATAGAAAAACTTGCCAGGCATTGTGTCAGGAGCCTGAGGCAAGAGGATCCCTTGAGCTCAATAGTTTGAGGTTGCTATGAGCTGTGATGATGCCACGGCACTCTACAGGATGTAGAGTGAGATTCTGTCTCAAGAACAAAGTCTACTAATAACAAGCAGTAGCAAGGATGTGGGGAAATTGGAACCCTCCTACACAGGTGGGCTTGGACAATAAGTCTTTCAATACCTCAGAAAGTTAAAGATAGTCTTCACTTCACCAACAAATTCCACTTCTAGGTATATCTACTCAAGAGAATTAAAAGCACAAGCCCACTCAAAACTTGCACATGAATGTTCGCAGCACCATTATTCATGATAACCAAAAGATGGAAATAACCCAAATGTCCATAAACAGATCAACAGATGAACACATTGTGGTATATCCATACAACAGAATATTACTGAGCCATGAAAAAGGAATGAAGTTCTAATGCATGCTACAGCATAGATGGACCTTGAAAACATCATATTGTGTGGAATAACCCCAACATGAAAAGACTACATACTGTCTGATTCAATGTATGTGAAATGTCTGGAATAGAAAAACTTACAGGCAGACAATAATCGTGATCAGCTTGGGGGGAAAGGGAGAAACTAGGAGTGACTGCTCGTAAGTATGGGATTTCTTTGAGGCATGATGACATGTTCTAAAATGGATTGTGGTGATATTCGACAAATATGTAATAAAAACCACTGAATGGGACTGTGAAAGGGTAAATTGTATGGTATGTAAATTTTAAAAAGCTGTTGAAAATCTTAGATCTGTGTCTGGCATATAATAAGTATTCAGTAGCTATTATTATCTTTAACAATAATATAACTTGTTTTAAAGAGACAGGGTCTTGCCCTGTCCCCCAGGCTGGCGTACAAAGGTGAGATCGGAGCTCACTGTAGCCTTGAACTCCTGGGCTCCTCCCATAGAGTAGCTGGGACTATAGGCTATTCCACCACCCCCAGTTAACGTCTCATAATTTGTGTAGGAATGGTCTTACTATGTTGCCCACACTGAACACAAGTGAAATATCACTGGGGAGACGCCCCAGCCCTGTCACATCGGCACTGACAGCAGAGAATAGTGATAAGAAAGAGGAAGGGAAGCCACTCCTGACGTTCCTCCCTCCCCAGTGCCCTTATTTTTGGCTCTAAACCCCAGCAAAGCAAGAAGGCAGTCAAGTTACAATGTTTGGAAACATTAACGAATTTAAGCCATACCCCCAAATACTAGTAGAGGGGAAGTTCTAACACATAGAGAAAAAAAAATTCTTTGGCACATTAAATATGAATTCTTTATAAATATAAAGATAGAATTAGCACTTCACTCAAAGGAAGGAATAGCAATTCTTGGCTTTCTTATTAACTCTGTCACCCTAGATGAGACTCTATCTCATTTTGATTTCTATAAAGTAGATATAAAGCTTGACTTTTCTGCCTCAAGTGATCCCTGTTATCTAAAATGATGTCCACAATATTGTAAAAGACAAAAAGCAGGTTGGAAACAGCACCCACTGTATGATCTCACCCAGGTAAATTCTTTAAAATGCACAGAAAGTGACTCGTACGAAGACTTTACCTAAATGTTAAGAGTGGTTGTACAACTTTGCATACTTTCCAGTTTTATTTTCCTTAAATTTCCTACATAACCACAAATTAGCATTTTAAAAACATAAACGATTTTCTTTGAGGAACTGACAACTTTCAAAATGTTAACACAAATGCAATGTAAACCCTGGACTTTGAACCTGCCACATACAAGATTGCGGTCATGGAGCTCCTGACATATGTCCTCACCTCAACTTGGACATGTGCCCTTCTGTACTAGGTTTCATTTCTGACCATCACACAACTGTCTTCCAGGCAGCAGCTATCATACAAAGATGGGCACAGTCCATGGAATTTACTGTCAAGCCCTCACAAAGACACGTACATGCCCAGAACATCCTCTGGGCACACAGAGAGATGATTCAAGTTCTACAGACCATAACAGCGCTCGTTCCTGTGGGCCAAAGCTGCGGTTCCTTAAATGCCCAGTAAAGCACAGCCTACTGTTTCCTAGGGGGCTAGGAGAACAAGACAAAGCACCATAAATGCTCTAGAAGTTCACACCTGGCAAGAATAGAAGACAAGCTTCCACAAGATGACCCCAAGTTCCCTGAGAGCTGTGTCCAAGGCCTTTAGATTGGAAAATGCATATCCTGGTCCCCAGAGCATGTTGGCCATGTTGGCTTTGATGGAAGTCCAGTCATCCCTCATCCTCTGCATGTCTGTCACAAACACAGTTCTAGGCACCAGTGAATTCACCTGTCGTCTTCCTTTCTGGAAGGCCGTTTCCCTTTCCCCTCAGGGGAGGGCCAAGGCCAAAGTGAACACAAATCATGGCAACTTACGCTAACCCACGGGAAGACTAGAAGGATTTATCTTTACATTTATTTTGCATCCAACCCCTCAAAGTAAGAACAAGGTACTCAGGTATCTGAAGCCAACTGAAAACACTTTTGAGGTCTTTTTTGTCTTTTTTTTTGTTTGTTTTCTATCCAGTGCACCTGATGCTTTAGTGAAAAGCTTGGTTTAATCGACTTCTCTACAGCTTCTGAGCAGCCTGGGTAAACTGCACCCAAAGTCTTCATTCTCCTTTCGGGGCTCTCTCTCTCCCACTGTAGAGCAGTGTTTTTCAACCATTTTTATCTCACGGCACACTTCAACCTATAGTTAAACTTCCATGGCACACTTAAATTATGTTGATCCAAAAAAAAAAAAAGAGTAAAAAAGGAATATATTTACTGTGCTTTAAATGTTTTTCGAAGACAACTTAATTAACAGTCTTTAAAAATTTTCTCAACATACCTAAGATCCTCTCAAGGCCCACCAGTGCACACAGCACACAGGTTGAAAATCACTGCCCTAGAAGTCTGTCTCCTGTACATTGGGAGCCAGAGACCAAAAACCTCAAGTAACAAAAACATCAGGCAGCAAATAAATAACTCTTAGCAAACTCTTCCTAAGAGTTATTTTTCTTCCTCCCTACTAGAAAGTTGTCATTCAATGTCACCTTGAAATTTGTGTAATAGACAAGATATTTAAATTTCTAACCATAACTTAGATGAAGATACAGTGACTCGACAGATGAGAGACCAGCTCTTCATGAAGCTCAGGACAAGACCGTCCTATCCTTAGGGTCTATTTTAAAGCAGGTGTTAGTTTTGATGCTAAATATATCATTTTCTGAATAGCATCAGAAACAAAGCCTACGGGTCACGGCCTGCCTTTTAGATCTTCTAATATTTCCTAAGCGTCTCCACTTTTGCTCCATAGAGAAGACAACAGACTCCACTCATGACTTGATTTTCCGAAGGCAGCAGCTAACACAGCCCGTAAACCACCAGACAAGCATCCTGAGGATGGAACCCTGCCAGCCACCTCAGCTATGCCCACCCCCTGCAATGCTGGGTGCACAGGCCAGTGCTCCGAGAGCTGCAACGGAGACCCACAGAGGGCGGTAACCGGCCCTCCTATCTCTGCACACGACCTTTGATGAGCCTGGCACTATGTAGGGAATAAATGTGGGCTGATCAAAATCTGGAACAACAGACTTCACGTTTACTGATAAAGCTGAAATTAATAAGTGAGATCATGGCTCGGCACCTGTGGCTCAACGGGCTAAGGCGCCAGCCATGTACACCTGAGCTAGCGGGTTCGAATCCAGCCCCAGGCCCGCCAAACAATAATGACGGCTGCAATCAAAAAATGGCCAGGCATTGTGGCAGGCGCCTGTAGTCCCAGCTACTTGGGAGGCAGAGGCAGAAGACTCGCTTGAGCCCAGGAATTGGAGGTTGCTATGAGCTGTGATGCCACAGCACTCTATCCAGGGTGACAGCTTGAGGCTCTGTCTCAAAAAAAAAAAAAAAAAAAAAAAGTGAGATCATGCATGAAAACGATGCAGACAATTCTAGACTATTTGTACACCTCTTAAAAATCTAAATGTTCATCCTTAGGACCTCAGACCCAAGACATTTAAGGGTGGGTAAAGTTCTTTCATTTGTCTGAAAACATAGAATTAGATCTGTCTCTGCTCCATTAGGCAAAGATGTATCAGAATAGGTTTCTCTTCTTCCCCCTCGTCCTGTCCACATTCTAGAACGCTTTTGGGAAGAGCCCTGTGTGAATCGCATGCCTGTTCTCACTGCATCTGGGCTTAACACCACTTCAAAGCCAAATGCTCCCCCAAACTCAGGCTGCATGACATGTGGGGGTGTTCCCCGCCGTGCACCTGTGCTCAGTGTGTGAGGATTTCTGTTTCTGTACCAGACAGAGGCCCCGAGTCACGGCTCTGCCCTTCTGCAAGGGGAGGTCAGCGTGCCTGGTGCAGGAGCACACACTGAGTCCTGTGGCTCTCCTGATGTGCCACCCACAGACCCTGTGTATTTAAGAACAGAGAAATGCCAAGATTTCTAGATTCAAGAATTTCTTGGCTCTAGAAAGGAGGCAAAAAGGCCAAATACATGTGTTTTTCTCAGAGCCCAAGTTTGCACATAAAGCATTTCATTTCTCAGATGTGTTCGCTCAGAACATCTTTTTCTATAACACCTTACGTCAAGGAGCCCTAAGGAAATGGCAGGATGACACTGAGGTGGCTGCTTGTACAGGACAGATGGCAGCGCAGGACCACTCAGCTCAGTCGGGAGATGGGGCTCACCGACCCTCAGACAACAGGCCGTCGGCACGAAGGTCCCCACCCCTTTGTAAATGAGGCCCCTCGAGCCAGAGCCTCAACAACGCAGCGCCTACAAGAAAGGCCCCTCCTCTGTCCTCTTATGTCCATCCTGCCCCTGAGAGAGCCCCCTGAGCACAGCCCGTCGACAGCCACTGAGAAGCTCAGGGTCGGGTGAGATCTGGGCCTTCCCTTGCCAGCTGGGGGATGTCAGGGCTTCAGGAGCCTCTGAGAGATGTCCCCAGCAGCAAGAGGACTGAGGCAGAGGAGGACCCAAGCTAGGATCAGGAGGATGGAACGTGGTAGAAAGCAGAGCAAGCCTGGGTGTTCCCAGTGGGAGCCCAAGGTGAACAGCTGGACAGGAGCTGGATCTGGGCAGGGGGAAGGGTGAGGAGGGTCTGCCAAGCCTGACAGATGAGGGAGTTCAGAGTCAGCCAGGCCCAGGGGATGAGGACCCTGGGCAGCCACTGCTCACCTTTACGCACACTCGGGAAGAGCTCACATCGTGGGAGGCTGAGTTTCTGCTTACTGCACTGCTGTAACCATGTCCCCTCCAGAGCCTTCAGCCTGTCCCCTCTCCAACCATCCCCCTAAGATACCCAAATACACTTTTTTCATCGCACTATTCCCAACTTCAGGATAGATATTTTCTGTTTGAAATTGTCAGGACCAATCAACTCATTTCCTCTCTCCTCCCTGCCCTCTGTTCTCTCTTTGGGCAGCCCCTTCCCAGCCCTCAGTGACTGTCCTCCCGGCCTCCTGTGACCAGGGCCTCCTCTGCATGGTGTGAGGCTGAGCCAGAGGACATCCACAGCCTGGCCGTCTACCTTGTCCAATCAGAGCCTGGGGCGACAATGCCCCATCCCATCCTCCCTGCTCCGGCGGGAGGTGCTCTGCCCTGTGTCCGTAAGTCCTACTGGAATGACCACACACGGCCATCACACGGCTCACCCCACTCGTGACCCCAAGGGCACCTTTCTAAAACCGTTATCTGGAAAGGGAAGTGAAAACAGATCAACCAAAGCGAGGTGGAGGAGCATTCCAGCACTTCTGACCGTGCAAGAAGAGTTTGTTTTCCTAAATTTTACAACCTGGGCTTTCTTGGCAGGGCGTCAAGTTCACTGAGTCACTACCTGTTTATACCCCACAGGCCTCTGTCTCCATGGCAAAAGCCACAATGAGAAGGAGCAGAGAACTGGTGGGCACCCCTGGGACATGCCTTTCACTTTTGGAGGAAACTGCTGAGCGTGCAGCTTCTTGGCCTGCCCTGTGTAGCCTTGAACTCCTGGAAGCTCCACCACTGGCCACCACGGGGGCCCTTTTTGTTCTTTTCCTCTCATCTTTTTTCTGATGGTTCCCCAGGGTAGGACACAGAGAAGGAGCAGCCTTGTAGCATTCCCCTGAATTCTAGAATGGAAATGAAGGTGGTTAACATCACTTTCCTTCCAAAATAATTTTGCCACAGGGGTCTTTGGGGCTACAGACCCCTCAATCTTCCTCTTCTCTCCTCGCCTCCAAAACCAAACATACCACATCTGGGAGATGAGCCAGGCAGCATGTCAGGAGACCTGTGAGGAATCACCTGAGACCCCAGTGCCCATGAGCCTAATGAGAACACAGAAGGCTGCTACTGACCAGCCCCCTGCTCCGGAAACCCCATTTCCACACTTCCTGCAATTTTTTTTTGTTTGTTTTTTGTTGTTGTTGTTTTTGTTTTTGCAGTTTTTGGCCAGGGCTGTGTTTGAACCCACCACCTCTGGCATATGGGGCTGGCGCCCTACTCACTGAGCCACAGGTGCCTCCCTCCATTTCCACACTTCACATGCTCACTGGTCCTGGCGCACAGGGAGAGAGGGACAAGCTTTAACTGGCGGTTTCTAAGACATGAGCCCTGCAGCAACTCATACAACCCAGACTTGTTTCTTGAGGGCTTCCTGGAACTGTGGCTTTTCCATTTTTAACAGATTTTTGTAAGCTAGACTAAAAGGCTCCAGATACTACTACAACAGAGATATCTGAAGAACGACAGGACAGTGAGGCACCTGCTATACCAGGCTGCTTTCCTTCTAAAACAAGTGCCCCCGTGATGGAGCCAGAGACAACAGCAGGCAGCCTGGGGCTGCAAGGACAGAGGCAGAAGACCACAGGAAGGTGCCTCAAGTGCTCCCCTTCATAAAGGGGTAACAAGCAACCCTCACCTTCTGTCTCAAAAAGAATTATCAGGCTCGGCACCTGTGGCTCAACAGGCTAAGGCGCCAGCCACGTACACCTGAGCTGGCGGGTTCGAATCCAGCCCAGGCCCGCCACACAACAATGACGGCTACAACCAAAAAATGGCCGGGCATTGTGGCGGGCGCCTGTAGTCCCAGCTACTTGGGAGGCGGTGGCAAGAGTCTCGCTTGAGCCCAGGAATTGGAGGTTGCTATGAGCTGTGATGCCACAGCATTCTATCCAGGGTGACAGCTCGAGGCTCTGTCTCAAAGAATCATCAGATTATCAGAGGTGACACAAAACCATCTTAAATTCATTGGAATTTTACCCCAAATTGAAGAGCTTTTATTTTTTTTTTAATTTTTGCTTTACTTGTGACTATACACAGTTTAAAATAAATGCACACAGCAGAAGGGTCTTCGAATTCTTTCTGAATACATAAAAACCCTAAACATGCTGCCACAAGAGACCATTAACTAGAAAGACACTCATTCCCCCAGACATTCAGAGAAGACAGTGAGGGTGTTTAAGGAATTGTATAATAAATCTTTTTTATTTTTTAAAAAGACTTTCTTTCTATTATTACTGAACACTAAGCCTCAGAGCTTCGAAGGAACTTAGCAGCATGTCCACCAGCCCATGCGATGCTGCTGGTGCCATGCAAGGAATGTCCGTGGCTGCAGTTGTGAATTGCCTCATGAGCAGAAGGACAGCGTCTATATTTTAGTCATCCCTATGGACACTTTTGAGAATATTCAATTGAAAATGAGACATATAGAAATGTTAAAATAGGTAAATAATAGAAAAATTTTTTTACAAATGACTAGTGGTTCTTGAAAAATTAAAAATAGAATTCTCACATAATTTAGGAATTCTGCTTTGGGGTATACATGCAAAATAATTGAAAGCAAGGTCTCAGAGATGTTGGTATAGCCCTTTTCACAGCAGCATTATCTGCAATTGGCAAAAGGTGAAAACAACTCAACTATCATCAAGAGATGAATAACAATAATGAGCAAAATATTGGGCTATACATGCAATAAAATATTATTCAGCCTTAAAAAGGAAGGAAATTCTGTCACGTGCTCTAACACAGATGAAGACGTTATACTAAGTGAAGTAAGCCAGTGTCAAGACAACAAATAATGGCCGAGAGAGGTGGCTCATGCTTGAAATCCCAGCACTTTGGGAGGCAGATGCAGGAAGATCCCTTGAACTCAGGAGTTCGAGACCAGCCTGAGCAAGAGACTCCATCTCTACTAAAAACAGAAAAATCAGCCAGGCATTGTGGCGCATGCCTGTAGTCAGGAGAATTGCTTGAACCCAGGACTTTGAGCTAGCTTGACACCATAGCATGCCAGCCTAAACAAAAGAGTGAGACTCTGTCTTGAAAAAAAAAAAGAAGACAAATACATGATTCCACGTACATGATGGACCTAAAATAGTCCAAATCAAAGAGATGGAACATAGAATGGTGGTTTAATGTCTAGGGGAGGAGGAATAGGGAGTTAATGTTTAATGGTACAGAGCTTCGGTTCTGTAAGGTAAAAAGAACACTAGAGGGCAGCGCCTGTGGCTCAGCGAGTAGGGCGCTGGCCCCATATACCAAAGGTGGAGGGTTCAAACCTGGCCTTGGCCGAACTGCAAAAACAGAAAAATAGTTGGGCATTGTGGCGGGCGCCTGTAGTCCCAGCTACTCGGGAGGCTGAGGCAAGAGAATCGCCTAAGCCTAGGAGTTGGAGGCTGCTGTGAGCTGTGTGACGCCACGGCACTCTACTGAGGGCGAAAAAATGAAACTCTGTCTCTACAAAAACAAAAAAAAGAACACTGGAGATGGACACTGGAGAGTGGATAATTTTTTTTTGTTTGCTTATCAGGCCCAGATGAGGCTCAAACTCACCACCCCTGGTATGCAGGGCCTGCGCCTTAACCACTGAGCAACAGTAGTGAGCTACATGGTGGTGATGGTTGCACAACTACAGGAATGTACTTACTGCCACTGTGACACACACTTAAAAATGGTTAAGACAGTAAGTTTACGTTATGCACATTTTATTGCGATTAAAAAAATGTTGTTTAATGACTGGTAGAATCCAAATAGTAGTAGATGATTCTGTAGTTGCTTCCAAAACATCTGACCAGGTCAGCACTGTGGGTCTGTAACTTGCTTTCGAAAGACACCTTTGTAACATGTTGTTCACCTCTGAGCAGCACCGCAGTTACCCAGTCATGAAATACAAACTCAGAAACCAAAGTCAACTTCCAACACCATGGCCAGAACTTCCTTAAAGTGACAAAAAATTCAACAAGTACCTCAGAATCCATCATTAATATCAACTTGCAACTCATAAATAACAGAGAATATTGACTTACCCTCTTACCCTCTTTTTTTTTTTTTTTTTGAGACAAAGTCTCACTCTGTCACCCAGGCTAAAGTGCTGTGGCATCATCATAGTAACCTCAAACTCTCGGGCTCAAGTGATCATCCTGCCTCAGCCTCCCAAGTAGCTGAAACTACAGGTGCCTCACCCACCACAACACCTGGCTAATTTTTCTATTTTTACAAGAGACAGGGTCTCCTCTTTGCTCAGGCTGGCCTCGAACTCCCAAGCTCAAACAATCCACACACCTCAGCCTCCCCGAGTACAAAGTATTACAGGCATGAGCCACCACACCTGGCCAACTTAAGTTATGCCTTAACTTATGCCTCTTAAGTAAGGCATATTTCTGGTGACAAAGTGGTACCAAAAATAAGGTTAGCTGTCCTGAAAACTTTTTCTACAAGGCAATTTAGTATAAAAAGACAAAATGTTGTAATGTTCACTAGGAAAGCACAGTACTCAATAGATTTCTATCACAAGCCTACCCACATTACATTTTCTAAAAATATTTTTTATGAAAATCAATTTTGAAATAATATCTGAAAGGGGGTGAACCAGATCCAGAAATCAAAGATGACTGCATAAGGGGAACGAGCCATAATTGTTTCTTTCTTTTTCTTTTT
>CAUYON010200963.1:0-19986 GCA_963573935.1 Arctocebus calabarensis | reverse complement strand
TATTGCAGCTCAATTTACAATCACCAAAATGTGGAAACAACCTAAATGCCCACCAACCCAGGAATGGATTAACAAGCTATGGTATATGTACACTATGGAATACTATTCAGCCATTAAAAAAATGGAGACTTTACAGCCTTTATATTAACCTGGATGGAAGTGGAACACATTATTCTTAGTAAAGCATCTCAAGAATGGAGAAGCATGAATTCCATGTACTCAAGTTTGATATGAGGACAATTAATAACAATTATTGACACAGTGGGGGTGAGGGAAGGGGAGAGCAGAGAGAGAAAGAGTGAGGGAGCGGTGGGGAAATGAAGAGTAGAGAGAGGGAAGGAGCGAGGAGGGTGGGGTCTTGGGGTCTCGGTGGGTGCCACACCTTTTAGGGGTAAAACACGATTGTAAGAGGGACTTTACCCAAGAAATGCAACCAGTGTAACATGGTTTCTTGTACCTTCAATGAATCCCCAACAATAAAAAAAAAAAGTTTCTGTGCATGTCTTTTGCCCACTTTTTCTTGTGCTTGGTTGTTTCTTGTTGATTTGCTTGATTTCATTATAGATTCTAGTTTCAATCTTTTATCAGATGTATAGCATACTAATGTTTTCACCCATTCTGTGAGTTGTCTGTTTGTTCTTTTTATTATGTCTGTGGCTATGCAGAAGCGTTTTTAGTTGATCTAGTCCCATTTATTTATTTTTGCTGTGGCTAGGATTGCTTTTGGACTCTTATGAATTCTTTGCTTTACCTGGTATCTACAAGAGTTTTTCCAACATTTTATTGTAGGATCTTTATAGTTTTCTGTGTTTGGTGTAAGTCTTTTATTCATCATGAGTTAATTTTGTGAATAGCGAGTGGTATGAATCCTTTTTCAGTCTTTTATATGTGGCTATTCAGTTTTCAAAGTCATGATGAGCCATCACTTAATTCCAATAAGAATGACTTCCATTAAAAAGTCCCCAAACAACAGATGCTATAATGGATGTGAAGAGAAAGGAATTTTTTTTTCACTTTTGATGGGATTACAAACTAGTACAACCTCCGTGGAAAATTATATGGAGATACCTCAAAGAACTTAAAGTAGACCTACCATTTGATCCAGCAATCCCACTGCAGGACATATACCCAGAAGAAAAATGTCATTTTATAAAACGAAAACTTCCAGTTGAATGTTTATAGCAATGCCACTCAAAATTGCAAAGACGTAGAAACAACCCTAATGTCCACCGATAGGTAAATGAATTAATAAAATGATATGACTCCTATGGAGTACTACTCAGCCATAAAAAATGGTGATCTAGTGTGTTTTGTAACAACCTGGATGGTACTGTATAGTTTGTGTATAGTTTTCTCCCATTCTGCATATTATCTCTTTGTTGATTATTTACTTTCCAGTGCAGAAACATTTTAGTTCAATGAAGTCTCATTTATTTATCTTTGTTGTTGCTGTCTTTGCTTTGGAATCTTAGTAAAAAATTCTTCAAGTGAAACACAAGAATGAAGAAACAAACATGTGTACTCAGTGCCAAGTTGGAAGTAATAGATCGACACTTAAGTGCACATAAGGAAGTAAGCTGGGGAGGAGGGGCACACTTATAACTTTGACTCAATTTGTACTTAACACAAAGTACGTAAACAAAATGTACGTACCTCCTAATATGCTGAAAGAAATTAAAATATGATCTTATGTTTAGAAAAACCAAAAGAATGCTCTAAAAGACTTCTAGAATAGATAAATATATTCAATGAAGTCTCAGCTTACAAAATTAATGTACACAATCAGTAGCATTCTATACACTACTAATAGCCAACCTGAGCGTCAAATCAAGAACTCAATATTATTTATAATGCAAAGCCATGAAGAAAATAAAATAGCTAGGAATATAACTAATAAAGGAGGTGAAAGAACTCTATAAGGAGAACTATAAAACATTGATAAAAGAAATCAAAGGTGATACCAAAAATGTAAAAACATTTTATCATCATAGATTAGAAGAATCAATATTTCTAAAATATCCAAAGTGGCACTCAAAGTGATTTATAGATTCAAAACAATCCTCATCAAAATATCGATGTTATTTTTCAAATAATTATGAAAAACAATCCTAAACTTCATATGGAATCAACAAAGATGCCCTAAAGCCAAAGCAATCCTAAGCCTAAGAAAAAAGAACAAATCTGGAGACATAACATTACCTGACTTCAAATTATACTACAAGTCTGCAGCAACAGTCTGTACTGTTGTTCTGCCAGTACAACACTGGCATGAAAGGAGAAACATAAATTAGTAGAACAAAATAGAGAACCCAGATATAAAACCATATACCTACAACCAACTGATTTTCAACAGAGCAGACAAAAATATACATTGGGGAAAGGATGCTATATTCAATAAATGGTGCTGAGAAAATTGGATAGCCACCTGCAGAATGAAACTGTACCATATCTCTCACCGTCTACAAAAATTAACTCAAGATGGATTGAAGACTTAAATAAAACCCATAAACATTCTAGAAGAAAATGTGGGAATAACTCTTCTGGACATTGGCCTAGATAAAGAATTTTTGACTAAGATTCTAAAAGCATATACAGCAACAACAAAGATGAATAAATGAGACTTCATTGAACTAAAAAGAAATGTATGTACAATCTATATACAAATAACTTAATAAAAAAAAAGTTTCTTCACCAGAAAGTAAATAATCAACAAAGAGACAATATGCAGAATAGGAGAAAATATTCACAAACTATACATTCAACAAAGGACCAATATTCAGAGTCTACAAGGAATTCAAAATCAGGAAGGAAAGCCCAAATACACCATTAAAAAGCAAGCAAAAGACATGAACATGTTTTTTTTCAGCAGAAGATATACAAATGGCAAAAAAATTCATGAAAAAATGTTCAGCATCAGTAATCCTCAGGGAATTTCTAATTAAAAGCACAATGAAGTACTTATTAATACATCACCCCTATCAGAATGGCCGTTACTAAAAAGTCAATAACATTAGATGTTGGTGAGGATTAAAGAAGAAGGAACCCTTATACACTGTTGGTGGGAATGTAAATTAGCACAGTCTCTGTGGAAAACATTATGAATTACTCAAAGAACTAAAGTAGATGTACCATAGATGTAGCATATCCAGCAATCCTACTACTGGGTGTCTACCCAAGGGAAAAGAAGTCATTATTTCAAAAAGACACCTGCACTTGAAAGTTTATCACAGTGAAATTCACAGTTGCAAAGATATGGAATCAACCTAAATGCCCATCAACTGATGAGTCGTGCTGGCCTATAGAGCCTGATGGATCTACTGGGTGTCCAGGCTTTAGGCTACTGTCACTCCTGGTACCTATGGGTACCCTACAGGTGAAAAGTAGGAAAGAGAACAACTGTAGGGAAGAAAGAGAAGAAAATACAAGATGCTAGTTTTTATCTAACACACACTGCATACAAGGTGCCTAGGCTGTCTTCTTCAGCCTGTCAGCAAAACTCTAAGGTGAATTTTATTATTATTTCTATTTTGTAGATGAGGTGGGTAGGGTTAAAGAGGTGAAGTCCAAAATGAATTAGCTATAAATGTATGTATTTATTTCTGGGTTCTCTAATCTATTCTATTAGCTCATGTGTCTGTTTTTATGCCTATACCATACTGTTTGGGTAGTAATAGATTTGTGGTATATTTTGAACTGAGATAATGTCATGCCTCCAGTTTTAACCTTTCTGGTTAGGATTATTTTATCTATTTTAGGTCTTTCTTGTTTCCAAATAAATTTTAGGATTGTTTTTTCTATTTTTTTGAAGTATGTCATTGGCATTGCATTGAATCTGCAGGTCACTTTTGGTAGTATTGACACTTAAACAATATTAATTCTTCCAATTCAAAACCATAGGATGTCTTTCTATTATTTTATTTGTCTTTCTCAATTTCTTTCATTGGTGTTTTATAGTCTTCCTTGCAGAGAGCTTTCATTTCTTTGGTTAAATTTATTTCTAGATATTCTTGTATTTTAGGCAAGCAAAATCTACACAGTGTTTTTTCCTTCCCATTTTTGAAACTATGTGTAGCTTCCTAATACTAGGAGCAGTATGCAAATAATTGAGAACACAGAGTTTGGAAAATTCTTTTCCAGCTTTTCATGAATCTAGTCAACTCCTAAAAATAAAACAATTTCATTTTTGTTAAATAATAAAACAATTTTTATACATGGGCATTTTTTTTCATCTGCTACTAAAAGAAACCAATATTATAAATTTGTGTTAAAATATTGTTGAATTAGGAAGTCTGATAACAGAGCCAAATATATTTCTTCCTTATGGCTTTTTAAAATTTTATTTCCCAGTTAATTGATTTGGAATTCCTCTACTGAACAAAGTTAATACAACATCATAGCTAAGTGAGTAGGTAATAATAAGTAATAGTAAGATGATGTGTGTAAGCGAGACAAATAAAGATGACTATTTCCCCTATATTTAAGATACAGTGCCTACAATTTAAGATTCTTGATATTTAGCATGTGTTGTCAAGAAGTATAATCATGGCCTTTTTGGGAGGTTAAAAGAATGAAAAGACATCCTATACTTATGGATTGGAAGAATTAATATTTTTAAGTGTCAATACTATCCAAAGTGAACTGCAGATTCAATGCAATGCCAATGACATACTTCACAAAAATAGAAAAAGCACTCCTTAAAAAAAATCCTAAAATTTGTTTAGAAACAACAAAGACCTAAAATAGATAAAAATAATTCTAACCAGAAAGGTTAAAGCTGGAGGTATCACATTATCTGACGTCACAATATATTACAAAGCTATTACAACCCAAATAGCATGGTACAGGCATAAAAACAGACACATAGACTAATGGAACAGAATAGAGAACCCAGAAATAAATACATACATTTAAAGCTAATCCATTTTTGACAAAAACACACCTTGTGGGAAGGACAGGCAGCTCAAGACATAAGCAGAAGTGACAAGAAGTTTCCTGCCACCATCACCATCTCTTCCTGTCACAAGGTTGTGGGTGGTATATAGGGGAGAGAGGCAATGATCTTGAATGTACACAACAGAAATCAACTCGGATAACTTATGCAGAAATGGAATTTATTAGAAGAATAATGGTGTATGCTCCCAGAGGCAAGGAAAATGTTGGACAATTAGGCTAGGAAAAAATAAAGTTAAAGGAAGTCAGAGAGCTAGAGCCATAAGTAAGATCAAGCTATTGGAACAGTTTGGTTAAGACAATTCCTCTGGCACAGTCGCCACTTCTGTCTTTTGGCATTAATACCTTCACTCACTACCATCACAACTTTTGGACTCTGCCTAATGCCAGAGCACCCAGTACAAATAAATATGAACTACCTGATTTCTATGACAAGTTCCTTTGCCTGTAGCTAAGCTGTGAGCATGCTAAGTAGAATTGCAGTAGGGACTGTTCTCCTTTATACAGCTTCTTAGTACAATGGCATTGTTCTTTGTGATTTGCATGTCTTAATTCACTTAATCCTGACAGCTCTGTGAGTAGTTATTATTATGCCCAATCTACTTGGGAGGAAAGCGAGGCTTAGTGACATTAAGACACATACCCATGTTCCATAACATTTTAGGAAGAACCGGGATTTGAATCCATGTCATCCTCTACAGTCTCTCCTAGAGGAGCCTTTGAACACTATTGTACAGTCTTCCACCAACTTTTGCATAGTAGGGAACTATAAAAAACAAGAAGAGTTTGAGTAAAGGGCAGCTAGAAAAAAATGTATGGCTGCTCCCAGTAGTCTTGTTATAGTCTCTCTATAGAAAAACACATCTGGAGATTTTTGGATGGATCCCAGAGTTGTTCAGCTTTGTCTGCATCTCAGTGGGTAAAACCAATACACTCAAGATGGAATTTTGTTTTCCAATTCGTTCTTTTAGCTTAAGTACTTCACATTTTATTTCTCCTTTGTCTTATTTTCAAATTGTTAATTATTTAACACACACTCTAACATCACAATTACATAGTGAGATATTTGAAATTAATTTATGGTAGCTTTCAACTTCCCTAAGGGATAAATGATTTATTTTGGAGATAGTAAACACTTTTAGAACTGAATTGGAGGCTCATCATAAAAATGCAAGACCTTGTGATTGGTTTTTTATAGCTGGTATTTGTTGAAAGTTTACTGTGTACAGGTTCTGCTTTAAGCACTTTATAAATATTAAAGTATGTGTTCCTAACAACCATATGAAATTGCTACTATCATCTTCTTCATTATATAGATGAAAGAACTGAAGAGCAGAGAGATTACATAATGAGTAGCCTTTTATGTTTTTGTTTTGTTTTTGGAGACAGGGTCTCATTGTATTGCCCCAGGCTAGAGGGACCTCAATCTAGCTCACAGCAACCTCAAACTCCAGGCTCAAGTGATCCTCCTGCCTCAGCCTCACAAAAAGCTGAGACTACAGGTGCCTGACACACACCTGTCTATTTTTTTTCTATTCTTAATAGAGACAGGGTTTCACTCCTGCTCAGGCTGGTCTCCAACTCCTGAGCTCAGGCAGTCCATACACCTCAGCCTCCCAGAATGCTAGGATTACCGATCTGAGCCACTGCAGCTGGCCTACCAGTAGCCTTGTTGATAGGAATTTGGGGGAGGCAGACTGCCATGGGCCAACACAACTCACATGCCACTCCAGCCTAGTATCTTTTCCCTCTCATGATTCTATCTGATTGCACCCAGGGAAGTTCATGCTGTATCTCTTCTGAAGATGTTCTACACTATCAAGAAGAAATCACCTCCAGTAATGTAAATACATGAGTGTTCTTCCTCAACTGAAGTAGGTTTTCACTGACAGTTTAATCACTGCTTCTCTAGGTACTTGGAATGAGAGACTGTGGTTGGACTCATGGGTACCTAGTCCCCTGAGAAATTTAGGTAAATATAGATCGCTCAGTCACTGTTGGTTTCTAGTCCTTGATCTCTAACATCTCAACATCATTCTATTTAAATCATGTTAGAGGGACAAGATTGTGAGCCAGAGGCATTTTGGTCTTCATATATTTATCTTACTGTAAAAAAGTTGTCCATTTTACTAAGTGGCTTAATGGCACACTGGTTTATTACTGTGAGTCTGTAGTAATAGCCAGAGATAAAATGTCCAGCTAAAAATGACATCCACAGTGAGAGTGATGACCTCTTCTGAGAGTTGCTCAGGACTTTACAGAGCACATTCACACTTTCCCCTATTTATCTTCCCTGCAGCAGTCCTTTGTGACAAGTTGGAGAATATTTTATAATTTCCATCTAATTATATTTTCCCTATATCTCTTTCCCCACCTCTAGAGAACTACAGTTTTTGTCACTAGATATTAAGAAAATAACTTCTTAAACAGAAACTTTTCTTTCTTCTTTCGAGTGGGACTTGCAATTTGAAAATCCCAAGCGAATTGTGTCATCTTCCTTGAAGAGCAAGGTGAGTTTCCAGCTCAGTTCTATGTCTGTTTAGATTGTGGTTATAGGAGACATGATTGATAGGGAAAGTATAAGTGGAGGGAGGGAGGCAAATATTTTCCCATGGAATTTTCAGAGTTTAATGTCCTGGCTTTTAACAGCCTCACACATTCATATTGTTTAGTGGTAGTCTACATATTAAAACACCCTCCTTTAATTAGGAAAATGGTGATTTTATTCAATTAAGAGATGATGGTATTAGTCTCAACATTTAAAAATCTCTGTGCATAGGAGAGGATTTAGAAAACAGTGCATTCTCAGTAAATGTTTGTTGAGACAATGAGAGAACGTAAAAATGAAAGGTAAAATGAATTAGTGAGTAAATAAATAAATGGGTCAGTGAATGAACAGGGAGCATATTATGAAGTGTATGGTTGTGCATTACCGAAGCACAGTCTCTTGCATAACTTTGCAGAGCCTATTCAGAGGTGATTGATGAAAGGTTTTAGACTTTTAGAAATAAGGAATCCACAATAAGAAATACAGTTTACGCTGTAACCCACCACACGTGTGTATCCAAACTTGTATACACACACAGCAAAAACAAAGCTTTCATGGAGCCCACTTGCCCTTTTCCATGCCATGCTCCTTTGCCTTCTATTCTTTTCTACATTAAATGAGCTGGTGTATGCAAAACCCTTGGAAGAGCATCTGCACATAGGAAGGGCTTTCTGTGTTAGAGGTCATTACTAGCAACAGCAGTGATTTTTAATATTATTTAATTTTTGAAAAAAAATGCTGGCCCTGATCACCCAAGAATGGACCATGACCTGCCATTTGTAAAAGACTTAGTGCAATCTGCAGCAAATTAATTCTCAAAAACTCAGTTAACCTAAAACATACTTGTCAATGATTTATGTGTTGGAGATTTGATGAACACAGTAAGTTATATTAAATTAATACAATTAATTACATGTACAAATAATAATAAATATAAGTTACTTTATATTAATAAAAAGGCATTTCATGGAATATTCTGCTTGACTATATTTCAATAAATACAAATAAATATATTGCTCTTGTGTTTAAGTATTTTTCACTGAGTATATTCTCAAGGGAATTTTAAGAAAGCGATTGACATTAAGTTTATTGAACACTTTGTAAACTATATTAAATAAAATTATATTAATAAATCTTATGAAAATATCAATAAAATGCATGTGACTTCTGTTCCCTTTAGATAGATTCTTCATTTTGTTTCAGAGAAATTTCTATTGAACATGCTGCTTAATCTCTCAGTAGGAATTTCTTTTTACAGGATGTAGGATTAACAACTATTTCTTCACTAGTTCAGTCACACAGTGAGAAATTATTGACCATATGATGTGTGCTATGCACTGTGTTCGGTAGATGGATACGAAAATAAACCAGCTGAGTCTTTTCCACATTTCAATCTAGTGGGAATGGATGCTCAGAGATAATTATAATAAGGTTTCTCTAATAACTATGAAGTAGCTATTGTCTCCTTTTTGCAAAGGGGAAAAATTACATTTAAAGAGTTTAGAAATCTTCTTTTTTTTTTGAGACAGAGCCTCAAGCTGTCACCCTGGGTAGAGTGCTTTGGCATCACAGCTCACAGCAGCCTCCTACTCCTGGGCTCGAGCAATTCTCCTGCCTCCACCTCCCAAGTAGCTGGGACTACAGGCGCCCGCCACAATGCCCGGCTATTTTTTTGGTTGCAGCTGTCATTGTTGTTTGGCAGGCCTGCACTAGATTTGAACCTGCCAGCTCAGGTGTATGTGCCTGATGCCTTAGCCGCTTGAGCCACAGGTGCCAAGCCAGAAATCATTTTCAAACTACTAAGTGAAGAAGGTGATATCCGAACCTAGGTGTTTGACCCCAAAAAGCAGGCACTTTTTACTACTGCAGATTGCCGTACAAATATGGAACGATTTAATCATTCTGTCTCCTCAGTTATTGTCTGCTGTGTACTCAGCTATATGCTAGTATACTGAAACAAAATTTAAGGCAGCACAATTTATTGTGTGTACGTTGAGGCTTGCATTCAGACTGGGATCTGGATCTATGCAGCCCAGGACACAGTGCCTGGCAGGAAGGGCAATGTGGCTGCCATTATGTTGCTGATATTACTGTTAGAGTTAAAAAGACGGTCTCCAGCATGCATCTGTTATCTGCTGAAAAGACAGAACTTCAGTATTCTATGTACTCCCTAACCTCCACCCTCTCTCAGCTCCCAAATCAGCATCCTGCCTTAGTTTTCCTTTTCTTAACTTTTTAAGTGACTCATTTTTGGACCTCAGTTCTTACCAGGTGTGACCAAAGTATCATCATGGCCTGGAGCAGTTACCCTCAAGGCAGTGATCAGGGATAGATTTGGGGTATATTTTGAAGGTAGAGTTATCTGTATATGCTTTGGCATTACATGTGGAATGTAAGGGGAAGACAGCGAGAGCTGAGTAATTCTGGCATTAAGGGATTATTTTTTGAAGACCTTATCAGGATGGACCAGATATGTAGCATGGATTTTGAAAATTGAGGAGGTTATTCCATAAAGAGATTATACTATTGGGTGAAATAACTGGTACAACTCTCAGTAAATTCCTTGCAGAAGTCATATAAAGAAACATCATCTCAAAATTCGTATCTATTTATTCCTAAAGCTCAGCCCCCAATTTTTTGTTATTAATATGTGTAAAAATAACATACTTGTTTAAACAAATTTGAATTTAATTTATGAGGTCAATCACATAGGCTTCTTACTGATGTAATTCCAATAATTTTGTTTCTTTTGTTTTCCCCCAAAAATTACATATAGTGTCATGATTATTAACAATAATATTTATTTAATAACATTGATACCTATAATTTATTGATCTCTATGTATTAAGCAGTATTCTGAGTCATTTAAGCATATTAATTCATTACAATCTCCAATTATCTACAATTACCATTCTCCCTGTTTTAAACTGAGGCTCAGACAGGTTGTGACTTGCCTAAGCGTCAAGACCAAAGAACATGTTCTTTATCACCACAACACAGTGCCTCTCTAAATACTTATGTTTTTCAAAGCAACTTTTCTAAATTGCTGTGAGAATCTCGCAATGTAGTAAAAGTAGGAAACACAATGCTCACTTAATTTTTTGGAGGAGGAAATTAAAGCTCAGGGATATTTATTTTGCTTGTCTCAGGGGATTAAGCAAAGATGATCATCTTTCTCCTTTTCATGCTGCTTCCCTCAAGAGGATGAAGGAATAGTGTAGTGGTTGGTCGTAGTTTTGAGATTTTTTTTCACCTTTTTTGGGCATGTTTTTTAAGGAGGAAAATTTTCTCTGAGAAGTGAAAGTGCAACTTTTCTTTCTTAGACCTCAGATGAATCACAGCCGCATGGATGATAATCTCATATCTCACAGTATTTCACATCCAGAAGACAGTGGAATATTATTGGGTTTTTGTTTGTTTTTGTTTTCATTTTTGTTTTGAGACAGAGTCTCAAGCTGCCGCCCTGGGTAGAGTGTTGTTACGTCACAGCTCACAGCAACTTCAAACTCTCGGGCTTAAGCAATTCTCTTGCCTCAGCCTCCCAAGCAGCTGGGACTACAGGTGCCTGCCACAACGCCCGGCTTTTTTTTTTTTTTTTTTTTTGGCAGTTGTCATTGTTGTTTAGCTAGCCCAGGCTGGATTTGAACCCGCCAGCTTCAGTGTATGTGGCTGGTGCCGTAACCACTGTACTACAGGCGCCGAGCCATAGAATATTATTATTATCAGACAATTATGTAATAGGACAGAAGGGAAAAGAGTAGATGAGATCAGATTTATTCTTCTCAGATGCCCCAGCACATGGTAAGTGTTCACTTAATATAAGTGCCACCTGATTCAGGAATTACAGTAATAGCAGTAAGGGTAATTTACAAAGAAAGCACAAAGTTTCAACTCAAATGAAAATAAGTAGTAAATATTTTGAAGACAATCAAGGAGTCAATTTGGAATATCTGAGGAGGGCCAGGAAGTAACAAATGCAGGACACACTACTACAGATTGTAAGGTGGAGATCAGAAGATGCCAGCCTCAGGGTTATGGGGGCCTCTGCATTACCAATAGGATCATGGTGTGCTTATGTTGTTGGGGTGACATGAGTGTGCCATGAACTATTTCCCATGGAGGAGTAATTTATCCAGCTTCTCTTGTTTTAGCAGGTGAAACACAATTTTAAAAGGGCATCCATGGAAAATAGCACTAAGGTGAACGAGTTTAGACTCTTGGGGCTGACTGATATTCCAGAGCTGCAAGTCCCCCTCTTCATAATGTTCATGCTTATTTATTTCATCACCCTCATTGGAAACCTAGGGATGATCACGCTGATTCTGCTGGACTGTCATCTTCACACTCCGATGTATTTTTTCCTCAGTAATCTCTCTTTGGCTGACTGTGTTTACTCTTCTGCTGTTACTCCCAAAGTGATGTCTGGGCTTCTCACAGGGGAGAAGATTATTTCCTATGGGGGATGTGTTGTCCAAATGTTCTTCTTTGTGGCTTTTGCCAGCGTCGACTGTTTCCTCCTTGCTGTCATGGCCTATGACCGTCATGCGGCAGTGTGTAAGCCCTTACATTACACCACCACCATGACGGCCGGTGTGTGCACTCAGATGGTGATAGGCTGCTACATCGGGGGCTTTATTGAATCAGCCATCCACACTGGGTTCACCTTCTACCTCTCATTCTGCCGTTCGAATGTGGTCCATCACTTTTTTTGTGATATCCCCCCAATGCTGGCTCTTTCCTGCTCTGACATCTATGTGAATGAAATTGTGCTCTTTATCCTAGCATCTTTCAATGTGTGTTTTGCCCTTCTAGTTATCTTGACTTCCTATGTGTTCATATTCATTGCCATCCTGAGAATGCGTTCGGCAGAAGGACGTAAGAAAGCCTTCTCCACCTGTGCTTCTCATCTCACTGCTGTCGCCATATTCTATGGCACTGTAATCTTCATGTACTTACAACCCAGTTCTAGTCATTCTATGGACAATGACCAAATGGCATCTGTGTTTTATACAATAGTAATTCCCATGTTGAACCCAATTGTCTATAGTCTAAGGAATAAAGAGGTTAATAATGCTTTCAAAAAAGCCATTGAGAAGATAAAGACCTTAGTCAGCACATAATTTTAACTAGAGAGATTAGACAAACGGTATACTTAATTAGATATCTGTTGTATAACAAACTATCCCAAAATGCAGTGGCTTAAACCAATGGTTTATTGTTTTTTATAACTCTATGAGTAGGGTGTGTCCTTTGCTGATTTCACTCAGGCTCACTCATGAGGTCAGAAGGTCCCCTGGGCTGGACAGTCTGAGATGGCCTTGTTCACATGCCTGGATGTTGATGCTGCCTACTCTCCAGTCACCTTTGTTCTTCTCCACATGGTCTTTCAACATCCAGAGGCTGGACTAGTTTTCTTATGTGACATCTTCAGGCCAGTGTGAAAGTAAAACTGCAAGGATTCCCGAGCTCACGTAGCATTTTTTCTAGCTACTATAATGGTCAATGTCTAGGTCAGAGAAAAGTTGACCTAGATTCAGGTATGAAGAAAGAGATTATACATATTGAGGAAAGATGCTGCAAAGAAACTGAAATGAGGTTAACACGCTGTAACAAAGAAAGCCATATGTAGTGGCATGAATAAGATACAATTTTTTTTTCTCAAATAGCAGGTGGTGTAAAAACTAACTAACTGCCGTGGTGCTTCGGTCATTCTGGGATCCGAGTTCATTTCACATTGTCTCTTTCTACCACCTTCTGGAGTGTAGGCTATCCTCTTCACAACTGTTCTACCTGCAGGGAGAGAGAAAGAGAAGAGATGGAGGAAAACCAAACTCTTGTCTGGAAAGTGATGTAGTAACTGCGCACTTCATGTCTGAGCATATTCCATTGGCAGAAACTCAGTTAAACAGCGCCCATGAACTGCAAAGATACGTGACATCTAATCTCTAGCTGAATGAAATACCAACATGCTGTAAGAAAAAGAGAACAGATTTGGGGAAAAACAATAGTCTGCCACACAATTTTTACCTGAACCTGAACTGCTAGATTTATACCCCAAACTGAGTCTCCGGCTTGCTTTTCCCCCTCCTAGAACCTTTTGTCTAAACCTTGTATTGCTAAAATAAATAAATAAATAAATCTTGTATTGCTTCTTTCAAAACCTTTTCTTGACCACCCATGTAAATTGCTGTCCTAAGTAATCTCTTACTCTTTTTTATCTTCTTCATAGAATTTAAATAAATCTATAAAATTATGCATTTACTCTATTAATTATTCTCTGCTTTCTCCAAATCATATGTAATATTGTATACATAATATTTTATAAACAACACAGCCTCCGAATCGGCTATTTTATTGTTCTTGAAAAGTGGAGATTACCCTGTGATTCACTGATGTATTGGAAGCTGTGAGAAAAAAGTACTAACCTAGTTACGTAAGCAACCAGACGTATAAAACGACTGCTCTGTGAGATGTGGAAGGCTCTGGTTTGGGGTGGGAGAGACCGTGGATTTCATTTGGGCATAAGTTGCTTGAGATACCTCCCTCTTGGATACTGCCAGTAAAAGTTCAGCAGTGGGAAGGAGAAATAAATTTGGGAGTTATCCTCATGTAGATGGTATTTAAAGCCACGAGAATGGAAAAGATTGGAAGAGATTCTTCCATTCTCAGAAGATATTTTAGATACTTCTTCCATTCTAAGAAGATATCTAAGTGATAATTCCAGTCTTTGAAGTACCTAAGAAGCACATTATGCACACTATCTGGGTGATGGGCACACTTATAACTTTGGCTTAAATTGGATGAAAGTAATTCATGTTATCAAGACATTTGTACCCCCATAATCTGGAAATTTTTTAAGGAGTGTATTGTGAAGAAGAAGAAACATTTCTCTTTATTTTTAATGATCCTGTTTTCTCAAAGACTACTTAGTCTGATATCAGCATAAGGACACCAGTATTCATTTACCAGTTTATTTATATTATATATATTTCTATCTTTGTACTTTCTTTCTTTCTTTTTTTTTGTGAGACAGAGTCTCATTATGTCACCCTGCATAGAGTGCCGTGGTATGACAGCTCACAGCAACCTCCAACTCCTGGCTTAAGCTATTCTCTTGCCTCAGCCTCCCAAGTAGCTGGGACTACAGGCACCCGCCACAACACCCAGCTATTTTTTGTTTCTTTCTTTTTTTTTTTTTTTTTTTTTGTTTTTTTGGTTGTAGTTGTCATTGTTGTTTGGCAGGTCTGGGCTGAATTTGAACCCGCTAGCTCTGGTGTATGTGGCTAGCGCCCTAGCCACTGAGCCCTTTGTACTTCCTTATTTCCAGTTCCTTACATTTAAAGTATGTCTCCCTTTAAGCAGCACATTTTTGAGTCTTGATTTACCTATTTATTTCAGTCTTTTTAGTTTATTTACATTTAACACAATTTCCTCTATAATTGGATTTGTAGGTATATGTGGCAAAAAATTTATATACAATATAAAATTTACTCTCACAACTATTTCCAAGTGTACAGATTGTTGACCTGTACACTTTCTGATTTCTGAATGTGTCCATTTAAGGCAAATATCTCTCTCAGGATTACTTATGCAGTATCCCAGAGGTTTTGGTAGCTTCTGGCCTCATTGTCATTTTGTTTGAAGAATCTATTAATCTTTGTCTTTATCTTGTGATCTCTATCTTAATCTTTATCTCGTTCTTGACCCAGCTATGACTCAGCAATAGGTTGTTTAGTTTCCCTCACTTTGTGTGGGAATGAGTGTTTCTGCTTGAATTGAGTTCTACTTTTATCCCACTGTGGCCTCTAAAGGTGCAAGGTATAATTTTAAAATTTTTGTTGAGGCTTGATTTGTGACCTAGGATGTAATTGATGTTGGAGATATGTCCATGACACAGGTCGTCCTAGGATGGGGAAAGTTCCCTCCATGCGATCATTGAAAGACATATGCTAACGAAGTCTTCACCACTAATAGTTGCACCAGGTAAAACATTACACCTCCTCAACTCCATGGCAGGAGAAGAGACAACTGAAATTAGTGTTTGTGTTCCAGCCCACCCAAATTGCACATATGCATTCTGCCCAGTCTGTTAAATAGAACTAAGAGATGTCTCTGCTGAGCCACAGTGGGACTGTCTCACGAGAAGGTAAATGGAATGTTCAAGCAATATTTTTATAACCCTATCACAACGATGACCTCAAATGATAAAATAGTACTATGGAATGCATGATATGTGCTAGAAATTGTATATATGTTATCTGACATTCTCAGTCATTGAGGATGCCAACATGATTTTCTCTCTCATACACACAAGAATTTTAAGTTTGAGGGGATTAAATAGATTAGCTGAATGTGAGGCCAAGTCATCTGACCACACAGAACAAATTTGTAACCACTATACTTGCTTCCCTGAGCAAGGTATACTAAGTCTCCTTGGGAGTGTGAAAACAGGTGGGTGCGCAAGAAAAAAATAAATTCATCTATTTCTTATGTTAGAGAAAGAAAATTGTCAATCTTGAAGTGTGGTGACGAGGCAAAAGATGATTTTGAGAAAAAATATTTTGCTGAGATTTCTTGAGACATCTTCATGAAAATATAAGAAATGAAACTGAAATAAAGATAAAATAAAAAATGAAAAACCTTAAAATACCAAATTCTGGAAAAGATGCGAAGCAATTAAATGCCTTGCAAGTGAGAACAAAATAAGAGAACAGCTTTGGAAAATAGCTTCTCAGTTTCTTTTTCAATTAAACTTCTTTTTACCATTTGATCAAGCCATCCTTCTCACACATATTTACCTAAATGAAATAAACACCTATGTTTACACAAAAAATCTTTAGGAGTATATTTAAATCAGCTTTGTTCGTAGTCACCAAACGCTGGAACCAACACAATGTCCGCCAACTGAGGAGTGGATAAACAATCTGTAATGTCCATCAGATGGAATTCTACTCTGCAATAAAAGAGATTCCACTATGGATAAAGTAGCAATATTGACGGACCTCAAATGCATACCAGCAGTAAGTGAAGGAAACAAGACGTAAAGACTGCATGGATTCTACCAGGATCTGAGTCAGGACATTCTTGCAAAGACAAAATTATATGAACAAAAAAGTCATTTACTATTCTTCTGTAGAAGTAAGTGGGAGAAGGGGTGGATCACAAAGACTTCCAGGATTTTGTTTTTGTGATGGAAGTGTACCTTAACTTTGGTGGTGATTATATAACCATGCGTATTTGACCACATCTTTAGAAATACACACTGAAAATGTGGTCCCCACTGTTGGTAAATTATGCATTAATTAGAAGATTAAAGCAACAAGCAATACAAAAACTAGGCATTGCTTTTGTACTCAACATATCCAGCTAAATTCCCCACAGGCAATTGAACTGCATCTTTCATAAGGAATTAGGAAGAGGGACCGTGGATGCCCTCATGTGGGGTGTCCTCTGAGGGCTTCATTTCTCCATAATCCCCTCCTAATTCCCTTGCACGAGCCTCTGAAATCCTAAGACTGCATGATATGCTTTTAAGACGTGTGTGTGCTGCCCGCCCCCCCTTTTTCTTCAGTGCTAAATAGCTGTCAGTACCTGCAGGCCTTCTCTAAACATAACATTTGCTAAGGCTGCAATCATGGCCAAGGCAATCACTTCAAGATTAAAATCATACTGAATGATCTTAAAATGATAACTCCTTATCCAATTGGTTTTATAGACCTTCTCTTACTTGCTATTTACAGATGCAATTCTGTGAATTATGTAGAAGTGGTAATTTTATCATGTTTATTTTATAAATTAAAAAGGAGGGAACCGGGGCCTCCAGATAAGACTTAACGGTGGAATTAAGGGCTTAGATTCATGGTATAGTGTTTTTTTCCTCCATCTCTTTTTGCCTTAAAGAACTAGAAATCTTTTGACTACTACCTGTGAGACAGCATCTCTGCCAGAATTTATGCATTATTCCATGACTAAAATTCTGATTTTAGACTTGTTATTCACAATTGACTTTCTCTTCTAGCAGCAAGGTAAGTGTCTCCATTCCATACATACTTTTAGTAAATAGGGTAATTCATGCAAAAGCAGTGGGACAGCTATCCATACTAGGTTCTTTGAGCACAGAAATAAATGCTTTAAACATTTTTTTTCCTAAAACAGTAAGTCAAAACTTCCATTGGCAGGTAGTTTAGTGATATTTATAAAGTATCATTCTGTTTCCCTAAAGAAGATGAGCAAAGAATAAGACAAGTGATGCTCTGATGGAGTAGGTGGTAATTTTGTCTTACTCACTATCAGTTAGCCTCCCACTGGAGATAAAACAAACTAACAAAAATAAAAATTAAAAGAGCCGAAGTGTGAACTGACAGTTCTTTAAACTACAAAATAAATGAAGCAAATCAACAAAAACAAAACAGATTTTTAACCTTTTTCCCAATAATTTCATCCCTGTTAATAGTAGTGTATCTAAACATGCTGATAATGGGGTGGCTAAAAGCACAGACTTTGATTAAGTTAAATCTGAGTTTCAGTATCGACTCTTGAATATTCTTCATACTAGTTGTGTAATTGTAGAATAGCACATGACTTTTCAAATCTCTAATTCTCATAATGGTACAACAATAATAATAATTGTGATACCTACCATGCAAATAAACACAAACATACACATATTTACATAAAAAAGCTTTTACCATTAGTTGTAGAATATAACATATTCTAAAAGTGGTTATGTGTGTTAAGATTGGCAAGTGTAAGGCTTTCATGAGCTAACTTTAAAAGCTACAGTGTGGAAAGATGATAGGCGATATAGTAGTTAGCACAATATAAACATCCTTTTTAATTTAATACACTGTTCCTACATAAGAACTGATTCACATAATAATTTTACAGCATAGAGCTCGCCTACAAAACAGATCTGCACTCTGAAGGTGTCCCAAATGATGCATTTTATTTATTTATTTATTTATTGAGACAGAGTCTCACTTTGTCACTCTGGGTAGAGTGCCATGTGTCATAGCTCACAGCAACCTCAGACTCTTGGGTTCAAGCAGTCCTTTTGCCTCTGCCTCCCAAATAGCTGGGACTACAGGCACCTGCCACAACACCCAGCTATTTTTATAGATGAGTCTCACTCTTGGTCAGGCTGGTCTCAAACTCCCGAGCTCAGGTGATCTGCCCACTTTGGCCTCCCAGAGCACTGGGACTACAGGCGTGAGCCACCACGCCCAGCCTCAAATGATGGATAAGAAATGATAAGAAAGACAACGATAAGAAAAAGAATGAGTTTAAGAAATGATAAGAAAGAGAATGATAAGAAAAAGAATGAGTTTAAGAAAAGAAGACTCTTTCAAGTCAAGCTAAAATATAAACTTCAAGGAAGAAATTAAACAAAAGAACGACTCATATGGAATAGCCGGAGCAGACAATCTTATGGGTGGAAAAGACATAGTGAGAATTACTGGTGGGCACAGAAAAATCTCAATACCCATAAGAATGTGACAAAAGCCAAACTGAAGAGCAAGACTGTAAAACTTCAAAATTTACCTACATGTGAAGCCCTGTGTGATGCCATCCCCCTTTATCAAACTAACATAGAGACCATCATTTTCTCCCCCAAATACTAGTACAACTAGCACTCATCAGGTTTATTCCTGGTTTAAAAAATAACTTTCAAAATAATACCCTGAGATAAGTCTCATTAATATCATTAATATTTTCAGTTTTCAGACAGAATGAATGATGTTCAGAGATAGTAAGTCAGGACCAAGACTGCCTAGGTAGTAGATGGGGAGTAGCGGAGAATATACACATTTTTCCAGATCTCAAGCTCTATTCCTAATGTGTCTTCCCCTCAGAATTTCCTTTGCTGAGATGTACATGCCCCTAATCCCTCAGTTATCCTAAGACTTCTTATGTGCATAGATCTCTCAGCTACTTCACTGTGAAACCTCTGTCACTTTGTACCAATAAAGACAGGGAATAATTATAAACTGGTTCCAATTCAATTCGATTTATATTCTATTAAGACTATTGGATGTGAAATCTTTTTCCTGAGCCCAAAGATTGGCTTGACAATTAATACTTGTGTAAATACAAATAAATTAATCTTATGTGTCTCATAATTTAAATAAATGTAATAACTAACCAACTTCAGTTAAAAGAAATCATTAAGGGGCAGCACCAGTGGCTCATCAAGTAGGGCGCCGGCCCCATATACCGAAGGTGGCAGGTTCAAACTGGCCTTGGCCAAACTGAAAAACAGAAAAATAGCTGGGCATTGTGGCAGGTACCTGTAGTCCCAGCTACTCGAGAGGCTGAGGCAAGAGAATTGCCTAAGTCTAGAAGTTGGAGGTTGCTGTGAGCTGTGTGACTCCACGACACTCTACTGAGGGTGATGAAGTGAGACTCCGACTCTACAAAAAAGAAAGAAAGAAAGAAAGAAAGAAAGAAAGAAAGAAAGAAAGAAAGAAAGAAAGAAAGAAAGAAAGAAA
>CAUYON010200962.1:0-23996 GCA_963573935.1 Arctocebus calabarensis | reverse complement strand
TTTGACTCTCTTATGTGGGTTTTACCACTATGCCTAGCAGAGTTCGTGGTTATTAAATGAAGAAAAGATCTGTGTACTGAGTAAAATCAATATTCATTTCATCAGAAATTGGCAACTTAGAGCACAAGTGAAAAAAAAAATCAAGATACCACGTTTTCTAAATTTTCTCCAGATATCTTTCCAAAAGGACCATATTAGTTGCATTCCCACCAGCAATGTAGTAGTGTTTCCTTTTCTCCACATCCACGCCAGCATCTCTGGTTTTGGGATTTTGTGATGTGGGCTAATCTTATTGGAGTTAAATGATATCTCAAAATAGTTTTCATTTGCATTTCTCTGATGGTTAAGGATGATGAGCATTTTTTCATGTGTCTGTAGGCTGTGTGCCTACCTTCCTCGGAGAAGGTTCTCTTCAGGTCCCTTGCCCACCTTGAGATGGGATCACTTGTTCTTTTCTTGCTAATACGTTTGCGTTCTCTGTATATTCTGGATAGTAAACCTTTGCCGGAAACATAACCTGCAAATATTTTCTCCCATTCTGGGGGCTGTCTGCTTGCTTTACTAACTGTGTTCTTGGCTGTGCAGAAGCATTTTGGTTTGAACGGATCCCAGTAGTGTATTTTTGATGCTGCTTCAATTGCCCGGCGATCCTCCTCATAAAATATTTGCCCAGACTGATTCCTTCAAGTTTTCCCCGCACTTTAAATCTTTAATCCAGTGAGAGTCTACCTTAGTTAATGTTGAAAGGTGTGGGTCCAGTTTCAGTCTTCTACAGGTCGCCAACCAGCCCACTCAGCACCATTTGTTAAATAGGAAATCTTTTTCCCACTGAATGTTTTTAATTGGCTTGTCCCAAACATCAAATAACATAAGTAGCTGGGTTCATCTCTTGGTTCTCTATTCTGTTCCATACATCTACCTTTCTGTTTTTGTGCCAGTACCATGCTGTTTTGATCATTATTGATTTATAGAATAGTCTGAGGTCTGGTAGTGTAACTCCTCCTGCTTTGTTTTTATTTCTGAGTAATGTCCTGGCTATTCAAGGCTTTTTCTGATTCCATATAAAATGATGCATTATTTTTTCAAGATCTTGAAAATATGACAGTAGAACTTCAATAGGAATTGCATTAAAATTGCATATTCCTTTGGGTAGTATAAACATTTTGACAAAGTTGATTTTTCCCAGCCATGAACATGGTATGTTTTTCCATTTTTAATATCTTCAGCTATTTCTTTCCTTAGAGTTTCATAGTTCTCTTTACAGAGATATTTCACATTCTTTGTCAAGTAAACTCCCAAATATTTCATCTTCTTTGGCACTACGTAAATGAAATACCTCCTTGACTGTTTTTTCAGCTTGGCTATTGTTTGTATATATAAAGGCTACAGATTTATAAGTGTTGATTTTGTAGCCTGAGACACTGCTATATTCCTTGATCACTTCTAAGAGTTTTGTAGTAGAATCCCTGGTATTTTCCAGATATTCAATCATATCATCATCTGTGAAGAGTGAAAGTTTGATCTCTTCTGACCCTATGTGGATACCCTTGATCTCTTTTTCTTCCCTAATTGCAATGGCTAAAACTTCCATTACAATGTTAAAGAGCAGTGGAGACAATGGTCAACCTTGCCTGTTTCCTGATCTGAGTGGAAAAGATTTTGATTTAACTCCATTCAATACGATATTGGCTGTAGGTTTACTGTAGATGGCCTCTACCAGTTTAAGAATTTTTCCTTCTATACCCATTTTTTTAAGTGTATGATCATGAAGAGATGCTGGATATTATCAAAAGCTCCTTCTGCATCATTTGAGAGAATCATATGGTCTTTGTTTTTTAATTTATTTATGTGCTGAATGATATTTATAGATTTACATATTTTGAACCAGCCTTGAGACCCTGGGATAAAAACCACTTGGTCATGGTGTATAATTAGTTTGATGTGTTGCTAGATTCTGTTTGCTAAGATCTTGTTGACTATTTTTGCATCAATATTCATTAGTGATATTGGTCTATAATTTTCTTTTCTTGTTGGGTGTTTTTCTGGTTTGGAGATCAAGATAATGTTTGCTTCATAGAATGTGTTGGGTAGTATTCCTTCTTTTTCTATATTTTGGAAAAGTTGAGTAATATAGGTAGTGGTTCATGATTGCATTTATGTACACAACCATGATTTAATAAAAAAAATTTGAAAAAAAAATACCATGTTTTTAGAGTCCAAATGTACAATGGGTGGCATCGCCGCCCTACCTGTATTCATTTGCAAAAGAGACAATGTCCTGGCTATTCAAGGCTTTTTCTGATTCCATATAAAATGATGGACATCCTAGACCTTGTCATGTTTGGCTATATTTTGCATGGTTTAAGGAGTTTGGTGCATAAAAGACATTTGGTATTAGGACTCCGAGATATTTCCAGAGATGTCATAATATTCCATCTCATTGTGGCATAAATCTCCAGAGGTAACATGTAGCAGAGACCATGTTTTCCATTTCTCTCCACTCTTTGGAAAAAATAAAATAAATAAATAAAATTAATTACTGATTGTTTGCTCTGTTTTACACATTTTATGTGTATTATGTCAATTAATGTGTGTAAGAACACCATAGATTGGTACTACAATTGTACCTACCTTACAAAGTACTCACTCCTCCCTTTCTTGACTCCTTTTTAACTTCAGATTTTTTTTCAATTGGCTATGTCTGAACTGAGTCCATTTTCTGCTGCTATCACAGAATAACACTGGGTAATTTATAATGAACAGAAATTTATTGGCTCAGAGTTCTGGAGGCTAGGAAGTTCAATATCAAGGTGCAGACACCTGACAAAGGCCTTGGTGCTACATCATAACATGGTAAAAGGCATCACGTGGCAGAAGAGAGAGAACAAGAAAGAGATTGAAAGAGAAAGAGCACAAAAGGGAGTGAATCCATGTCTGCACTAATGGGACTATAGGCACACACCTCAACATCAGCTCATTTTTCTGCTTTAGTAGAGATGGGGTCTCACTCTTGCTCAGGCTGGTCTCAAACTCCTGAGCTCAAGGGATCCCCCCATCTCAGCTCCCAGAGTTCTCGGATTACAGGTGTGAGCCACTGCACCCAGCCCTGGCAAACCATCGGAGGGACTCTGAGGCAGACCCGCCATGTGAATCCACCCCCAAATTTATAACCCACAGAATTTGTGAGAAATAAACATTAATTGTTGCTTCAAGCCATTAAGTTTGGGGGATTTGATGCATAATAATAGATACCCAGCACAGAAGCATCTTGATGCAAGTACCCAAAACAGACATCTTTAGTTAATTTTTAAATTATATTCAATGGCTTAAACCTGCAGATGACTCAGGATTGGATTTTTAGTCAGGAATAGAGAATCACAAGTGACGTGCCAAAAGCCCGAAACACGTGTCATTGGCTGTGGAGATAGAAGGAGGGATGAGGGGAAAGGGCCTGAGGGAGGCTGCGTGGATGCTGGAAGGGTCTCAGGGAAAGAAGATAGGGAAGAAATTTCAATTACAGGCTGGAAAAAAATGTAAGATTTATTATGAACAGATAAAAATTTCGGCAAACTGTCTCCTGCAGTGACATGGAAATGGAAAACTATACCAATAAAGTAATGAACTGGTTTGAGGAGATCCCAGGGCCAAATGTTGACAGGGCTAACTGGTTCCTTTGTAGAACGTATGAAAAGGTACAGATGGAGACAAAAGAGCTACAAACGAAACTGTTCTATGTTTTAGCAAAATTTTGAAAAATAAAAAATTCACCAGGATATGCTGGCTTTGGAAATAAACTATTTCTCATCCCCTATCTCTCTCAACAGAAGAATCTCAAAGTAGGAAAGGTCCTCAGAGCAAAGATCAAGTTCAGATGGGGAACATAGCGTCTTTTGTTAAGGTGTCAAATTGCTCTAAGATGGTGCCTTACAAAGCCTTCGGGCAGAGAAAGCGCCTTTGAGGAGCCTTAGGGAGGTTTCACAGATCATCTCCACTGAACGGGGGCCTCTTCACACAGCAACCCCATGGGAGTCCACAGGAGAGAACAGAGCTCCTCAAAGGGAGTTTGGGTTATCAATTAATATAGCAGAAGCCCACAACATTTTAAAAATAATGTATTCTCACACCTACAGAGCATCTTAGAAGGGTACAGGTGAAGATTACTGAATGTGGAATATAGATGTTTTCATATAGTGATTGGAAGGCCATGAAGGCTATGTTAAATAGTTCAATGAAAATATTTCAGAATGTATGTGAAGTCAGCACATTGTGCCCCATGATTGCACCAATGTACACAATTATAATTTCATAAAAAGTTTTTTAAAAAATCAGGAAAAAAATTGTATTCCTTTGAACTGCAGAAGAGATACAAAATGGAAAGAGCCTCTGACATCCAACTTTTATGTTCAGAAAGCAGGCTCGGAAGTTCCTCCTTTGATAACACTTACCTCTCTTCTTGTGAAAGTGAAGGACAAAGTCCAGGGGCACAGCTGTGTTGGATGGAGAGCAGACCCCAAGGAGGGGGCCTGAGCACTAGTCCAGGAGCTTGCAACATGCCCAGCGGTCCAGGGACATCTGTAAGTTCTAGGTTTCTCCTCCTGTGAACAGGATTGTCCATAGCAGTTATCCAGCACCTGCCCAGCTACTGATGTATGTGTGCCACAGGGCAGGCAGGCAGCTTTTCTCCAGTTCACAGGTCTTCAGATGGGGAGCTGAAGTGCCCACGGCGAGGCTTGCAAGGAATAGGACCCTTGGGGCTTTGTCTGCCCCTGGACCTGGTGAGAGAATAAAGCCCTGAACTTCAAGCTACTAAAATGGAATGAGATTCTGGGGTCTTTGGGAAGAGAGCGAATGTGGTTTCTCACTTGGGAAATATCTGGATGCTCGTGGCTAGAGCAAGCTCTGTGACTCCATGCTAAGGAAAGCCACTTGTTCTGCTCAGTCACCCTAAGATGTTCAAGGTGCTGATAGAAATTTTGATATTATCTTTTTCTTGGTTTTTAATCATGAGTTCAAGTCTGATGCAGGGCTACTATTTCATTGTGAGATTAGGCTGGAAAAGAGTGGGTAGAGGAAGGGGACTAGTTATTCCAGCTACAATAGCATTATTAGTACTTACCATGTGCTAAATACTTAATCTCATTTTATCCTTAGACAACAAATATTTGAGGTAGGTCCTATTACTATCTGAAAGTTAAGCAGGAAGACACCGGAATATAGAGAAGTTAGTTAATGGGCCCAGAGTTATGGAGCTGCTGAGACTGGACCTTTAACCTGGAAGTGGGAACAACGTAACCTAAAAATTTGTACATTCATGTTAATTTGAAATAAACTTTTTTTAAATCCAAAAATAAAATAAAAAAGATTGGACCTTTGGATTAGAAGTTAGGCTTATCTGACACCGAAGCCTTTGTCATTAATCACAGTACTCTACAAGCACCTTAGTTTATCCCTGGGTCTCAAAGATTTATGCCATTCTACAAGTTACAAAATACCTTGCAATAATTATTACCTTATTTCATACTGATTAGAAAAAACTATGAACTTAGGCACTGCTATGATTTTCTCCCATTTCCTAGAAAAGTCAATTAAAAGAGAGAGGTATGACATTGGCAGAGAAAGAAAGTTAAGTAAACGTTTATTGGGCACCTAGTGAGTTCTGGCATGGGGCATAGTTACACGCAAATGTTATCCCATAAAATCTTCTGGGGAAACCTCGGTGGAAAATATTATGGCCTCTATTTTACAGAAGAGACTGAGGCTCAGAGAAATGCCACCGTGTGATAAGGCCCCCGAGCCAGGAAGGAAGTAGCAGAGACAGGAAGGCAAGCATCACTTGTCTGCTTCCAAGGAAGTCTTGCCAAGAAAAAGCCTTTAACATGAAGCAGGAAGGGGAAGACAAAGCCAAGTGGCTGCCCAACACCCAGCAGCATCCTCTCATACCGGCCTGCTAGTCTCCATCCCATCTCCACCGCTGGACCAAACCCTCCCAGCCCACCACTTCCTCCCTGTGTGACTGTGCCACATTACACAAACTCTCCATCCGAGACTTCATTTTTCATCTGGCAAAGAGATCAATAATCTATGGCCCACCACACTTAGATGTTACTAGGGCAATAATGGATGTGGTTCTCCTAATTGCTGTGTAACAAGCCACCCTAAAACAGTGGCTTGAAACAACGATGAGTTATGTGTTACTGGGACTCACTGATTGATTGGGTGGTTCCTGTGGTCTCCGTTGGCTCAAGCGTGGCTGCCATCAGCCGCCGGGTTGACTGGGGCTGGGCTCAGCTGCTGCAGCTGAAACATTGAGTGTCTCTCTCCTTGGTCTTCTATTCTGACTCTTCACCACTTGGAAGTCTCAAAAAAGCACCTTAAAGGGGCAAGATAGACGCTGAGAGGAATCATGGGTGGGGTCTCTGGAACTTGCCCTGCCTCCCTCCTCCTGCATTCTATTGGTCAGAGCACGTTCCATGGTCAGCCTGGAGTCCAGGGAGGGGAGGTATGGACTCCACATCTGGGAGGGAGGAGTGACCAGAATCACCTTCGGGAGGGGCATGTCCACTGGAAGGCAGCTATGGAGGCCTCAACACAATCCTCTACACATGTGTGAACTTAAAGATAAGAATGTAAGTTATTTTTGATTCTTATGTTCACATGGTGGGGGGGGTGGCATAACCTCACTACTTTTCCCAGTGTTCCAAGGAGAAATCCAGGCTCCATCTGTCAGCCAGAAAACAGGAAGAGCAGCCAAAGTGCCTGGACAGAGAGACATTGCTGGGACTCAACCTCAACTGGCGGAAGAACGATGTCATTATTTTCTAGAGGAACAGAGTTGTGCGTTTGAGTGGAAGAGCTCAGACGTGCTGCTAAATCCAGGACTGCCCGCATTGCAGGAGCCCCTGCCCTGGAGTCTCACTTGTCCGAAGTTTCTGTTTCCCCTGGTAGTTCATCGATGTAATTCTTCAGATCTGCCAAGAGATTACAGGGGGTGCACACTTAACTCTGGAACACAGTAGACATTTATACCCAATATCTCTGCTTTGTTTGGAGCTCATGGCTTTTAGGTATGATTGTGAACTCCTTGCTCCCACTATGCATGGCTTCTCCTGGCTCCCCAGGGTGCCCTCTGATCACGTTACCTTCCTCCCCACTCCAACCCCAAGCACTTGCACTTCAGAAGGTGTTTTTCTCCGTGGTCTAGTGTTCTGTGCGGAGTGTTACTGCTCAGAGCCTGTAAGCTCCTGTTCCCTGGAGTGCCAGCTACCCTGTCTAATTGTGAAATTGGGGAGGGGCCAAGTCAGCCCCTAGCCTGAGGAAATTTGGGTGTGTTTACCTGGAGGGGAGGGTTGATCCCAGAGGGGACCAGCTTCGTGCCACTTCCAAACTCAAGGTTGCATCTTTACAGCTTTATGAAGAAGCAGTACAGGCTGACAGGCTGTCCCACTGGCCTGCGATCCTGGAGGGCAGACATAGAGGCTGAAGGTGCAAGTGCAGTGGCCCAAGTACAGAGGGGCGGGGTCAGGACTGGTCTGTCTCTATCAGCCCCTCACCTCGGGAAGATTTCCCTGCTGCCCGGAGTGAAGCCGTGGACAGTTGCTGTGGTGCCTTGGACTGTCGTCTGTGCATTCTGCCAGGAAGGGGCAGACTCTGCTTGTCCTGAGGCACTGCCCAGGAAGGCAGGAGCAGCTCTAAAACCTCCGGCCTGTCTTCTTAATACTCCCTTTGTCAGCAGTCTATCAACAACACTCCCGCCCTCAATGCACATTCCACTCCAAAATAGTTTTAAGTCTCTTCCCAGGGGTTTCTTATGGCGGGAGGGGGGTTGTTAATTCTCAGAATCCAGGGTTGTCAACTGCCTATGCTGGCTCATCTTCTTAGCAGACCCAAATCCCTTCCCCGACATGAATCTTTATTTCCTATTTATAAGGTGGAGCCAGAGGTGAAGTGACCACAAAGCTGATGACATAAACCTGCAAGGTCCTTCTCACTCACGGGCCCCACAAAGGCTCTGCACAGGGGACAGTGGCAGTGTGTTTCCACGGTCAGATACAGAGTGACATCTGCAGAAGTCATGGGTGTGTACTGTCACCTCAGTCGACAGCACTGCTGCCCGTCATTCTGGGGTGTCCACCACCAGGTATCCACTGGGGGGGGGGGCCTTGGCCCAGCAGTGGTCATTCTGCAGATAAAACTGAGCAGAGGATGACGTGGGGATATATTAAGTGGGAATTTGTGGAAATATGTTCCCTGCTTCTGATATTGAAGTTATTGCTATTCATTCTTGTACAGGAATAGCTTCTAGAAGTCTCTAGGCCCCCTCTGCACAAAGGTGTAGTGATTTATCATGACACGAACCTGTCCTCTAGTACCCAGCGCTAGGAGTATGTGTCTAATGGAAAAGCAACAAGGTTTGGAATGTACCCAGCCAGAAGCTAGTCCGTGAAAGATTTTTCCAGTCATCAACTGTGTGCAATTATAAGTTTGGTTCTCATTGATTTCCAGTCAAAACAGAAGTTCTCTCCTGTCAGTAATATGTTCAAAACACAGCAGGTACAATTATAAATGCACTTTACATGTTTGTTTTTAATGATGGAAATTGTACAAGATAGAATTCATCGGAATCCCTCCGAGAATAAATTTGCAGCAGAAATGTAAACAGAAGTCCGTGTGCATGAGATGTTGTGTGTTCTGTACATCCCAGCATCCTGGACTGTATCTAGCGTACACAACAACACATCTTGTCCTGATGAGCACTACTGATGCCAAGTGAAAGAGAATACAAAACTGTCAGTGACACAACAAAACAGCCTGAAGAAACAAGTCACAAATCCATACACATTTATCAGCAGCTCTATAGATGCGGAGTAAGGATAATTGGATTACACAAGTAAGTTACATAGTCCCCTTGTCCATGAGGGATATATTCCAAGAACCCCTGTGGATGCCTGAAACCAAACCCTATATATACTGTATTTTACCTTCACGTATATACCCAGGATAAAGTTTAATTTATAAATTAAGTACAGTAAGAGAACTAGAAGCATTATAACTATATAGTGCAATAAAAGTAAAATAAGGATTACTTCAGAACATGCACTACAATACTTCAACATTTGATCTGATCTGATACCCAAGATAAACGGGTAGTGTCTGCAAGGCAGATACACTGGACAAAGAGCTGATTCATGTCCCAGGTGGGACAAAACTTGGAGGGAAGAGATTTCATCATGGAAATCAGAATAGCAAGCAATCTAAAAAGATGAATTATTTATTTCTAGAATTTTCCATTTAATATTTTCAGACTGCAACTGACCATAGGTAACAGAAACCATGGAAAGTAAAACCATAGATAAGTGGGGACTACTGTATAGGCAGTTTGAAGAGCATTTGAATAGTTATTATGTATTCTTTAATTTCAGGTTAATCATATAAATTTACAGAATTATTAATGATATAAAATTCAATGTGAAGGAAGCATTTTCGTAGAAGCAAAAAAAAAATGCATAAATAAAGAAACCAAGACTGGCAGAATCTTCAAGATGTCAAAGATTCACATTTTATAACAATAGGAATTAAAATTGATGGCCAAAGTCATAAAGAGAAAGACTCAAAGCATGACAGGCAACAATATAAAAATAAAATGACAACTGATGAGATTACCAAGATGAGAACTGAATAGAAACTGAAAGCAAAAGAAAGATGAAAATAAGAACAAAGTGAAACAATGTGTGCCATGGACAGAACCGGCTGAGGGTGAAAAGCAGCCTGGCTTTGCAGAATTCGTCACCTGGTCAAGTTCCCTGATCTTTTGTGACAGAGTGTTACATCGAGCAGCATATTTTACTCTATATCTGTTTCACTAAAAAAATAGCTTTTTCTCGATGTTGTAATCACAGTAATATTTACAAAAAAATGAACAGAATGTAAGATAGATAGGAAAGGGGCTTCTGAAACAGACATTAAAAAAAAAAATTTGATGGTCACCCTGCTGAGATTGTGGCTGGCCTAGCTAAAGACTAACGCCTTGGTGCTGTTTTGGTTGTAAACTGTGTTCCATTAAGTGGCACATCAAACAAACCAGGCACCACATACTATTCCATTATTGCAGATTTTGCATTGGGTCTAACAAACATTGATCCATGTTGAATAGTGTACGCTCCTCTTTCATCAGAAAACCCCTGTGAGAAATTTTTAACTTTTGTGCTGACTGACAACAATATATTTCATACTTTATTCAACAAAGTGAAACAAGTCATGGAAGAAACCCAAGTGCTCATCGATCCACGAATGGATTAATAAATTGTGGTACATGTGTACCATGGAATATTATGCAGCCTTAAAGAAAGATGCAGACTTTACTTCTTTCATGTTTACATGGATGGAGCTGGAACATGTTCTTCTTAGCAAAGTATCTCAAGAATGGAAGAAAAAGTATCCAATGTACTCAGCCCTACTATGAAGCTAATTTATAGCTGTTGTATGAAGGGTATAACCCAATATAGCAAAAGAATATGGGGAAAGGGACAAGGGAGGAGGGGGTGAGGTGGGGGTGGAAGGAGGGTAATTGGTGGGGCCACACCTACGGTGCATCTTAGAAGGGTACAGGTGAACCTTACTAAATGCAGAATACAAATGTCTTCATATAATAACTGAGAAAAATGCCAGGAAGGCTATGTTAATCAGTTTGTTGAAAATAGTTCAGATTGTATATGAAACCAGCCCATTATACCCCTTGATTGCACTATTGTACACAGCTATGATTTAATTATAAAGACAATAAAAAAAAGATAGTCATAAGCAAAGAAAAAAAAAAGAAGAAGAAGAAACAACATTGGGACTACTGTAGCCTGATTTTTAACGTCATTCACAGTCAGTTGTATGGAAACAAAGCTATTCCAGAGCACAAAGGGCTCTGCATGTCTTTTAGAAACAGTCAAAGCTGGCACGGTGTGTGTAGCCGGAATCTCACTTCCTTAATCCTGTTGAAGACGCGCCCTCCATGGCACTGGGGTTGTGCACGACTTTGATACTCTGCTACATTAAATGTTTTCTTTTCAGATTTGAATTGTAGAAGTGTTATTTTACACACATGGAACAACTTGGATTTTCCTTGAAAGATTTCCAGGGTAACAAAATCTTCTGGCCATTATAAAGCTATTTAAGACTTGTGCATGGACATGAAAAATTTAAAGGAGTCTGACATACCATTTTTGTAAACTTATAAGGGACACCTTAGCACAAACAAGATGGGAAAAAAGTATTCAAAAACTTGGTAAGGTTCAGTGTACTATTTTAATTGTAATTTAAGAAGCTATTTTGGAATATTTTTATAAAATAAATAAGATATGACAGAATCCTGAATTGGATGTTTCTGAAGGGTACATTCTTTTAACATCTTTGAATTTATATATTAAGGAGATGAGAAAAAAAATCACTTTAAAAATTAATGAGAACAAAGCTAGGCACAGTGGCTCACCCCTGTAATCCTAGCACTCAGGGAGGCCAAGACAGGCAGATTGCTTGAGGTTAGCAATCTGACCTTAAGATACCAGCCTGAGCAAGAGAAAGACCTGGTCTCTATTAAAAATAGAAAAAAAAAAAAACTAGCAAGGAGGTTTGGTGGGAGCCTGTAGTCTCAGCTACTGGGAGGCTGAGGCAGGAGGATTGCTTGAGCCCAGGAGTCTGTGACTGCTGTGAGCTATGATGACAGCACTGTACTCAATCTTATCTTAGAGCATGAGACACTATCTCAAAACAGAAACAAACAAACAAACAAAAAAATTGGGTGGCGCCTGTGGCTCGGTGAGTAGGGCACCGGTCCCATATACCAACGGTGACAGTTTCGAACCCGGCCCCAACCAAATCACAACAAAAAAATAGCCAGGTGTTGTGGCAGATGCCTATAGTCCCAGCTACTCGAGAGGCTGAGGCAAGAGCTGGAGGTTACTGTGAGCTGTGACACCACAGCACTCTACCATGTGCAACAATGAAACTCTGTCTCTGAAAAAAAAAAAATAATAATAATGGGAACAAAATCAAAATATGAGGGGAAAAAGCAATAGAAATTATCCTGATATTTGAAAGTAAATTACAACAAAGGCAATATTTGGATCACACTAAATAAGGTAGTTCTTTAAAAGAAAAAGTGATCCTACTCATGGAAACAAGAGACAGGCTCTTGGATTGGCTGATCTTGCAATCAGCATCAAGGAGTGAACCATCTGAATGTGCTGGAAAATGTTCAAATTTATGGCTGATTTGACACAAAATACTGACATCAGAGGAGAGAAAACAAAATACGAGAGCACGTTGAGGTGCGTATGAGGCACGTGATACATACACACAGCGGGATAGAATGTAAGAAGGAGATCTAAGCCAGTCTGGATGGGTGTAACGGTGCAGACACACATGCAAGAGGCCAGATGGGACAGTAGGAGCCATCCAAGGACCTGGGTTCAGTTCTGGTTCCTCCCTCACCAACTGAGCTGCCTTTACCAAGCACCCAGAGTTTCCAAGTCCACTTGCTTCACTTGAGAAATGAGAATGATCATGATACTTACCTTATCTATTTATGTTCATTGTTTTAACAAACCCATAAGAAGGTAAAATGCTAATACATTATTAATATTAGGCCTAACGGTGTCAAGGGCAAGGCACAAGCTCTTCATAAGGTAGGACATTCCGAGCAGTGAGAGAAATGGCCTGGGTGTGAGATGAGGTTTTGCAGAGATTAGAGAACTAGAACTCCTCACCCTCCTCCCCAGTGACACTGGTCTTCTTTAGTACTTCACTTTTAATCTGCTGTTTCCTCTACCCAGAACTCCCACCACCATGCTCCCCCCACAGCCCTCACTCACCCACACATTCTCACCACTGGGCCCGAGCATGAGAAACCCACCCCAAATTTCTGGTCTCCTCTTGAACTAAAGGCCTACCCAATAGTCCATGAATAGCCTGAAGACCACACACAAAAACCTCATGCCCTTTTAACTGTGGCCCCATCTCGCAGAATTAGTGTTAGTGATCGTGTGTTCCCAAGTTCTCCCCTACCCACTCTCAGCATCCCTCATTCCTCCTGAAATTTCCAACAGGATCTTATTTGTGTTGGACACCTGAGGATTGCATGGGTGGAGAAGGGAAAAGACCATCTTTGATAGAAAAGTTGGAAGTTGTCCTGGATACAGACAATTTGTCCACCATGGCAACTCCCAAACCATTGCTACGGTCATAACGATCACTTCTTTGCCTTTGTTGTTTCAAGAGTCTTTAAGTTCAAGAGACCTTTCATAAATACCCAGCAACTTCAAGAGTAGTGATCATGTCTTATACATAAAACCAAAAATTTAATTTAAGACCTAAGGGGGCCATCAATGAAAACATGTATTTAGGGTAAAAATATTGAGCCATTATTTAAAGATTAATATATTACAAAATGCCTCTCTCATTGCTCCACTATTCAGAATCTCCTTCATTCCCAAATAGTCTGCAGACATTTACCTATCTATATTAGAACAAAAGCTAAGTGAAGATCAGTGGAAAAGTAAGAAAAAGACAAAGTGACATTTTGGAACTAGTTAATAAAAATAACAGTGACAAATTATGTTTCTAATGCAAAACTTCACCCATGAAGTAGTGCCAAGCTCTTTATCCCCTCACTCAGCACCCTACAGAGCCTGGCAAAACCAGAAGAACTGCGCTGCTGAGCCTAGTACCAGTTGCTCACCTATGAAGTGAATAAAATGTTTGTTGTTTTACATGATTATACTATTGGTGGCTTATTACACAGCAAAAGCTGATGCCCTCACAAAGCTGTCTATTCAAAAGAAAATTACCAAAGGACAGCTGTAATTTTTAGAAAGTTCTTGTATCAACCTTCAACATAACCCCGAATCATCTAGCTATTCTGACGGTGCTAGCCCCTCTGCCTTTTTTCCTCCTCTTTTCCCCCAAACTCAAACATTTAAAAATCTCTTTTGCTGTTGTCCACTTTAATTCCTTTTACTGCCCAGGTAGTTACTCATTCTCTTTTCTATATATTTCTCATATGCAACTCAATTGTCATATGGTCTTGTTTATCTTCATGTCTTTAGCGCCTAGCCTAGTGGCAATCATGTAAGAACACAAGGGCTTGTTTTCCAGTGAATGAGCGGCATAGTAGTGAACTAAATGAGCTTTCAGCCAAGAAAGTCCTCATTTCAAGTCCCAGCCCTGCTGCTCACTAGCTGTGTGACTTGACTGTAAAACAGAAAGCCTAAATGGTGGGGTAAAGAAAACAGCGGTTATTTTCTCCTGTTGTGATAAGTCTGGAGTAGCCAATCCAAGTGATGCTGGACGCTCAATGATAACTAAGATCTCAGACTTCTTATGTTAATCTCTTCCACCACTCTTTGCCTGGACTTCCTTTCACAAGTTCACCTCCTGGTCCAAGAAGTCTGGAAATATTCCAACTGTCACATTCTTGTCTCAATCAAGCAGAGGAATTAGAAGACACAAAAAAGAAAGCTTTTCTCTGTCGATGTATCTGCTTTTAAAGAGGCTTCCCACCCCCAACAAATTGTGGGCCTCACCCACAATTTCTTCATTAATCTCACTGTTCACTCTTGACAGTAAGAGAGAATAGAAAAGGCACTTTTATAATTGGGCATGCTGCCACACTCAGCAATCTAGACAGAACTTCTGCCATTAGAAAAGAAGAGAGAATAGATATTCAAAAAAACCTTGCAGTCTCTGAAGCATTTTGGACAAGACAGTGCAACATTGTGAGCCTGAATTTTCTCATATGTACAAAGGGAATATGGAGCCCCCAGAGTGGCAGTGAGGATGGTGTGTGAGCCCACGTATGCCGTACTTAGCGGAGTGTGTGCCCCATAGTAGATGTTCAGCAAGTGGCAGCTGTCCTTAATATGGATGCTCATGAAAGTGTTCTAGCTACTGCCTCTCCCACGTGACTGTGTGTTAAATCCCTCCCAAGGTCTGAGCCATCCATCCTTATTCACTGTTCTTTTTCCAAGGCTGAGCACACTGCCTGGTACATAATAGATGCTCAACAAATACTTTTGCAAAAAGGTCAAATGAAAACTAAGCACTGAAAACACACAGAAGCAAACATCTGCCATTCCTGTATTCTCTCACCTCCCAAAGCAAACATGGCTCTGCACAAACTATGGTCATGCATTTGGCAATGGGCGTTGCAGAGAATAAGCTTGAGCACAGGGTTTCTTTAAATACAATCAGCCCTCATGTGGCCACTCAGCAAATGAGGACAGGATATTCAGTTACTGTAATTTAGTGCTGTACTATGGAGAGTCCTGAGAAACTCTAATCAATAAGAATGTTTAATAAACAAGAGGCATGCAGGAAAAGAGCAGGAAATTACGGCTAGCATTATAGCCTGAAGGCACTAATGGAGCTGTTCACTCTTATTTTCCCTTCTTAAAGCTTATTCCCCTTCCTTTATTTTTCTTTTTTAACATGGGCAAACTTTCTGGCCTTTCTCAGCCAGCAATGGGTCACAGACACTGGAGGATTTACAACTTTCATCAAGAGAGAAAGACTTCCATGGTATCTCAATGGTGATGAAAGAGTCTAAACCCATTGTCATGGTACCCCAGGCCTGGCTGGTCTGTCCTTTCCAATTCTGAGCTCCTTGATAGCCCCTGCAGGCATCAAACCCACAAATGACCTTAAGAAGTATGCACTATTTTCCATGTATTAAGGATGAACACTTGGAGACTCAGAAAAGTTACATGACATACTATGTAAGATCTCTAGGTTACAACAGACAGAAAACCAACCCAAATAAACTTAAACCAAAAAATAAAAACATTCCACATAACCAGGGAGTCCAAGGGCAGTGTTAGCCTCATGTAAAGCTAAATCCGGGAGGGGTAGGGGGGTCAACCATCATATCAAAATTCTTATCTTCCTTAATTTCTAGGCCCACTTGCCTCTGCAAGGCCTTATTCTCAGTCTGTCTCCACAGTGACATCATAGCCCCGGATGCTTTCTCCATGTCTCTGCAATCCTTACAGCACATGAGATCACACAGAGAGAAGGCTTCTTTCTTGATTGCTCTGGCAAAGTTTTATGAAGAAATGTTAGTGGCCTAGCTTAGGTCACATGTATACAACCCTGAACTAATCACTGTGATCAGAAAATAGGCTGAACAAGCCCCAAGGAACTAAGTAAATTTAATTCCACTCAGTCCAAATGGGTTAAGCAGGATTAGGGTAGAATGGGAATGTGATTTCCCCTAAAAAACTGAAAATACAGGTAGTCTCCAACTTACAAACATCAGACTGATGTATGACACATACTTAAAAAGGAAGGTTATTACAGTTAGTCCCTGAGTTACAAACATCAGACTTAGGAACAACTCACACTTACAAATGGAGGCTATTACAGGTATTAGAAAATGCATCTGTTCCAACTTACCTACAAATTCAACTTAAGAACAAACCTATGGAACCTATGTAATTTGTAATCCCAGGACTTCCTGTATATGCTAACCTCATTTACACAAATCAGAGGCAAGTAATAGAGCTAGTCTTTCATTTGGGTTTATCTTTCTCCAAAGCTCAAATTCTTTTTAAAACAACATGTTGGTGTGAGAGTCATTAAAGACTGAATAGCTACAGTAATTTTAAACACAATCGCATTCTATGGATGTTTACTTTTGCTACACACTGCTCAAGACAGTATCTGTTTCATTCAAATCTCACTAACGTGAGCAGCGGTCACCATTCACTATATCCACTTTGCTGATGTGGAAAGTCAGAGGGACTGAGGCATCCACCCTTGGTACAACAGCTGGCACAGCAGCAACCCTAGCTGAGAGAGCTAGAGCTGGTATCCCTTTATCTCTACCTGACCTTGCAGGTACACAACAACCCCCTCCCTCTGCCCAAGGGGTCATCCTTTCCCCAGGCCTGCCTAGCATTAGGTACTGAAGTAGTTGAGGTGTAAGTTCAGCCCCTGCCACTGCCTGAATCCATTCTAAGCAGAGCAGTAGGCACCTTCTCATCATTGCTGGCTGGGAGGGCAGTTGCCATGCTGCCTCAGCCCACTGGTTGGGATGCAGCTCAGGGCCCCTGATTTGCTGCAGACACTATTAATCCATCTGCATTTGACTAGTGGACTAAATGGTTCTTGCCTGGGCTCCCTGCCCTGTCTGAACTATAACTAAAAGTAGAGCCATGACTTGGAACTTATGTTGCTTGGGGGAGGTCCTTACCGGCCTCCTCTTGAAAAGTCTAATCCTAAGCTTCATGCTCCCAGTCTTTCCTTAGGGCTGTATTCCAGAATTCTCTAGAATAAGATCTTCCAGTTCAGGGAAGATCAATTCCAAATTTGACTCAACTCACTCTGCCCTTGTGGTGAAATGATTGCAAAGAAAGCCCTAATCACCCAACTCTCTCTGTCTACTCCTTTAGAATCCAACTTTGCAGCCCCTCCTGCCAGGAAGTGGAGTCTCTCTCTCATATCTGGGCTAACCTCATGCTGTTGCATTGGGTCAATGGCATTCAGCAAAAGTGACCTTGTGGCCATTTTGAGTCCAGCCCTCAAAAGCCAAGCCTGGTTGGAAGAGAAGGAACATGTGACAAGGAGAGCCCCATTCAAGCCAAGGCCATCCTAGTGCATCCTGCAGCCAGCTGACCCCTGTGAACTAGCCCAGACAATATTAGCAAGTTGTCTGTGGGAACCATTATTGATTGCAGATGTGTGTGTGATCCCAGCTGAGGCCAAGTGGAAAACACAGCTGATCTCTAAACCTGACAACAGCAATAATTGCTGTAAGGTATTGAGTTTGGAAATGTTTGTTATGCAGTAATAACAAACTGATATGTTAACTGATACAACCCCACAGACACCTTGAGACATTTCAGATGAAAACCCCAGCCCAAATCAGACTGAAATCTCCAACACCTTTGGCTCTATTTGAACATCTGGTCAGTTTTACTCTTCAACTTGGAGCACACCAAACCCTGAATCCATTCACTTTCTGTCCCCAGCTCCCAGATGAGGTCCTGCAGGGACATCAGAAGGATCTGACCAAGTTATGGTGTTCCAGCCCTATGCTGCCACTATTAGGACACAGGAAAAGGCCACCAAAATCATTTCTAGCCCAGGAAGGGGCTTACTTTCCACCTGAAGAAAAATAATGTGCATACAAAAGGCAAGCAACTGCCCCCCCCCCACCTGGTATAAACTTCAACAACTGTCAGATAAAATAACTACTACACAGGAAAGTTTCCTGAGGGCAGGACCATGCCTAGAGTCTCCACAGCTGCCCAACAACTAAGCCCTGCAGAGCCCAGAGCAAGCACATGGTGCATGTTTCCTGAAGGAAAGGAGTACACAGGTGGTGGGTTCAGGGATCAACTGAGTGACTCAGCTAACACAGGCTGGAGAATTTCAGCCGGTAGCCAGCATTGACTATGAGTGGCTGTGCACATTCCTATCAGTGTGAACAGCTATGAAAAGACTAGGGGAGTTAGTGTACGGTGGTCCAGACACTCCCTATAAACCATCAGCTCCCACGCTCAGGTGTTTGCCTCAGTTTTCTTACTATGAAATGAGACTTTGGATCAGAGTTCCCATCCTCCATTGACAAGTGATAATCCAGCTGCTTCTTGAAGACACAGAGACAGTGGGCACAGCCTCAACTCTAGGTGCCTCCGTGCCCAGGTCAAGGGTGTCTTTCCAAAGAGGAGAGAATGAAGCTCTGAGCCATCAGAAGGAAGAGGAGCCATGGCCAGAGCAGACTGGATTCAGGCCAGGTGCAGGCCCAAACAAGTACACCAAGATGCTGGGATAAAAAATGCTGACCTAATTCACCTGCTAAGCCCGCCTCTGTGCCCAGCGTGTTTTCTATATTGGTTCTCATCTATAATTTTCCACCTTTCTCTCTGTGTGCTTTTCATTTACTTTTGTCACAGTCCATGGTATTTTCCCATTACTTTGCTTCATGGGATTGCCCCAGATGTTCTAACCCATGACCCCTGGTGACCCTAGCAAAATAATGCAGAACCACAAGCCTCAGACCCCAGCTGCCTTCTAATGCTGCACACTGGTGGCAGCCGTGTGTGCCTCGCCAGAGCCCTGTCCAGGACAAGAGCCACATGTTCCTCTGAGTTCTCCAATGGCTTTGAAATAAGTCACAACAGTGTTTTGAATCGGGGCTTGGCTTCTTCATCATTGAGTTTAAGAATTATAATTGTATATTATGGGTACTTCTTATGTGCCTACATAGTTCTAAATATTTTGAATGTCTTAGTTGTTCAGTTCTTAAAACGTCAACTATTTGCACTTTCATTTTACAGATGGAGAAACTGAGACCCAGGGAGGATTGTTGCCTTACCTGTGGTAATACACAGCTGGTAATGACAAGCCTGTGGCTTAAACTCAGGAGGTGCCAGAGCCCACACTGTTAAGCCCTCGTGTGTACTCCATAGTCCACTCTTGGTACTTGATGAATTAATGGGCTCTAAAGTGCACAATCCTGTGTTCAGAACACAATAATAACCCCCAAATAATGGTTCTGATCAATTCTCAAGGCACATTTTACCCAAATAGATTGGGTAAAGTAAATTCTGAAGGCACATTTGGGTTAAAGCTCCAGTCCATGGATGAGAGATACAGGACAGAAGGCAAAAGATCAGGATGACCCAGGGAGCTGACCTCTAGGGCAATAGTTCTCTGCAGAAGATGACTTTGCTCCCTAGGGACATTTGGCATTGTCTGAGGACATTTTGGTTGTAATAACTGGGATGGAAGTGCTCCTAGTATTTAATATATAGAGAGAAGGGATTCTGCTAAACATCCAACAATACGCAGGATAACCTCCCACCAAAAAATGTAATAATGAGTGTCAGGCCCCAAATGTCACTAATGCCAAGGTTGAGATACCCCATCTTTGAACAGTTAAATATGACTGTTTTACATATGGCTGCTCAGTGTAAGGATGGTACTGCCCAGCCTCACACAGAACAGCCATATGTAAACACTTACTGAACAAATGCATGAATAAATAAATGAATGGATATGTTTCCTTAGTCTAAGATGCTGCCAATTGAACAACGTGCCATCAATTCAACAGTAATTTTTCGGAGGAGGAAAAAATTCACCACATTGACTGTAAGATATTGCAAAGTCAGAAATGTTAAAATGTGTGTGGGGACAGGAAAGGAGGTGGGAGTGTGCATCCTGCAAATGAGTTAATAGAGAACATTCCTTATGTTTACAATCCTCAAATCAAATAAACCATCTTTCTATTATAGAGAGAAACACCAAAATATATTCTAAGATGCTGCAAGGGCCTTGCTCAGCCTCCAAAAAAGGAACACAAGTAGAGGGTCAGGATGGTGAGATGTTCTCTTGAGCCTCAAATGATTGGTACAATACAGAGTTCAGAAAGATTATGAGCCAATGCCTCAATTCAACAGGATAGATACCCTTGATTGATTAGTGATGTCTGCATAGCCATGGCTGGGGAGTAATGTAATGTCACACACACCTGCTGTCTCTACAGTAGTTAGAAGAACAGTGGACCTTGAATTACACTATTTAGGTTTGAGCCTCAGATCACCTGCAGAGAGATCTCTTCCTTTGAGTCTATCAGTCTGCTTCTCTGAAACTCCATCCATTATTCTATAAAATTTGTATAACACACCTTCGCTCAATTATATGGTTGTTTTAATGAGCTCTGTTGGGCATAATGAAAATGCTCATTGTTACTAGGAGATTAAAATGAGATAATCTATTTTGGTGGTTCTTAACCTGAAGTTCCCAGGTAATATCTTGAAGTCGTTCTGTTTTATATATTTAAAAATATGTAATAATTACCCTTGATACACCCTCACAGGCCATTAGTTAATCAGTAGGCTGTGTTGTGCTGTGGTTTATGAGTCATGTCTACACTATGGAGGTTACCTTATTCACAGAAGGCGTTTTAGGCCATCCTTTAGGCTCATTTCTGGCATTTTAAAATCTAAATAATATATAAAGGATGAGAATAATTTTTATAGTAAGAAATCGACTCCAGAACAAATTCCTGGCCTAATTAATGCCCTTTCTTGACTCATGTTAGAGCCTTCCATGGACAAAAGATAATCTGTTCACAGTTAAGGAGGATACACAAAAGCGCTGTTGTGGCAAGTTTCCAATTGGTCCTAATGAACTGTGCTTCCCCACAGTCACACCGTTGCACATCTTTGCCTCTTGAACCTAGGCTGGCCTTACAACTTTAACCAATGGAATATGGAGTGAGTGACCCTCATTGACTTCTGAGGCTGGGTCAGAGGAAATGTGGCAACTCCCTCCTTGGCCCAAGAATGTGAATTTTAGGGGAAAGAAGATTCCATGCAAGGATTTTGTCCTTAAGACTGCCATGATGACAGGAAGTTAGCCAAGCTAGCCAAGTGGAGAGGCCACCTGAAGACAGAGCCCTAGCCAACCCTCAGGTGTTCTATCTACCCCAACCAAGGTGCCAGACTGAAAGAAGAGGCCATTTTGGCTTTCTAGTCCAGTTGAGTCCTCAGATGACTCCAGCCTCAGCTGCTATCTGACTTCAATCACATAAAAGACCAAGCAAGAGACTATTAATCCATAGAACAATGAGAGACAATACTAAACTATCATTTTAAGTCACTATGTTTTGGTTGTTACTCAGTATAAGATACTGAATCTGTAGCCATATTGAATGCTGCAGATAAGATGGCCTTAATTAACTGCTTTTACCTCCATCTCTGAGGTGGGAACAGTGTGGAGGAGGCATAGGCAGAGAGCTACACTTCTGACTACAAATTTAATTATTAAGATACTAAACTTAATCCTCTCAGTCCTACAAAGATCCCCAAATACTCTCCAAGCCTGCTATAGACTGAATAATTTGTGTCCACCTTAAATTCACATGTTAAACATTAAACCTCAGTGTGATAGTATTTCAAGGTGGGTCCTTTGGGAAGTGGTTAGGTCAGGAGGCTAGAGCTCTCATGAATGGGGTTAGAGAACCAACAAGCCACCTCTCCCCTGCAGCCATTTGGGGGTGCAAACACCAGGAAGTGGGACTTCATCAGACATCAGATCTAGAAGTGCCTTGATCTTGGACTTCCCAGCCTCCAGAACTGCCAGAAATAAGTTTGCATTGTTTATAAGCCACCCAGTTTATGACATTTTGTTAGAGCAGCCAGAATGTACTCAGATGCAGCTGAAAAACTGAACACTGGGAAGCTGAGTCCAGAAGCTTCATCTGCCTCTAAACACTGACCTTTCCTCACTCTTGCAGAAAAGCAGAAGAAAGAGCCACTCCTGCCTCTGAGTATCATGCTCTCCTTGGTAGACTTCTCTGGCGCCCAGGACTCAGCCACAAGAAATCTGGAAGAGGTCGATATTGGTTTTCTTAGCTCTACAGTACAAGAAGCCACAAAGAAGGTTGTAGAAATAGGTGCTCAAAAACCAAAAGCATTGTCCAGAGGATTCTTGTTGCTATAGAGATATGCACATATACCCTGGTCATAAAAAACAAAGGGAGAAACAGAAGAGAAGGAGCTGGTTGGCACTTGTGAGGAGAGCAGGAAGTATTTACCACCAACAACAAAAAACTAGACTAGATGCAGGTTAAGTAGGAGTTTATTAGAATTTTTGAAAGAAAGGGTGATCTAAGCAGAGGGGAGAGCCAGTGGCAAGATGAAACACATGAAAGTACATGTGGGGTGGCACCTGTGGCTCAAAGGAGTGGGGCGCCAGCCCCATATGCTGGAGGTGGTGGGTTCAAACCCAGCCCTGTCCAAAACTGAAAAAAAAAAAAAATCAAAGAAAGTACATGTGTTACTTTGCCAGAGCGCCTGTAATAAAGTACCACAATTGGGGTATCTTAAACAATGAAAGCATGTTCATTTCTTCACAGTACTAGAGAATAGAAGCCCAAAAACAAAGTGTCAACAGGACTGGTTCCTTCTGATTATAAAGGAGGATCTATCACATGCCTCTCTTGTAGCTCCTGGTGATTTTCTGGCAATTCTTAGTGTGTGTGTTGGCTTATAGATTCACACACACACACACCCAATATCTGCTCTCGTCTTCACAGGGTGATCGCCCTGGATATGCATCTGTGTCAAAATTCCTCCCTTTTATGAGAACACCAGCCATAGGATTAGATGCCACCCCAATGACCCCTTAACTTCATTACCTCAATATGGACCCTATTTCCAAAATAGCACATTCTGAGGAACTGGGAATTAGGATTTCAACATTTCTTTTGGAGTGGGGGAGACAATTCAACACACAACACTGGGTTTTCAGAGTGGTAGATGTCAATATCCAAAGACAGGATCAAAGGAGATGACAAAAGCTAGAAAGATAAGCCACTTTCTGATGCTGAAAGGCGTCTTAAACCACGTGGAGGACTTCAGACTTTATGGTCAAAGATGTACGTACAACATGGCTATAAGCAGCAGGACCAGGGGACTGGATCTGACGTTAGAATGGACAACCGCATGGTAGCAAAAACTGGAGCAATTCAGGAGAAAAAGCTGTGGTATCTGGGAAGAGGTGATTTCCAAAGTAGAGGTGAACCTCACACAGTATATGGAAATCAATGTGACACGGTTCATTACCGAGAAATATAAATCTTTGAAAGTTGTAGAAGAAAACATAGGAGAGTATCTTCATGAACTTTGGATAGGCAAAGATTTCTTTAAAAATGTGAAAAAAAAATCACTATCCATAGAAGAAAAAAATGATAAATTGGACTTCATTAAAATTCAGAACTTCTGCACAATGAGAAAACACACCCAATTGACAATTGACTCTATAGAGCGTCAGATTATTTTAAAAGATAAATTTATCACCCAAATGGCTCCAGACATTCAAAGAAAACTCCAGAAATTGGCTCTAGACCCAGACCATAACCTGGAGAATCTTCTTAAAACGGCCCCTCTGGTCTTTTATAACCGAGATCGGGAGAGAAAGGAGGAAAAAGAGAGACAAGAACAGAA
>CAUYON010200960.1:0-37742 GCA_963573935.1 Arctocebus calabarensis | reverse complement strand
TATAAAAATTCTAGAAGAAAGTACAGGGAAAACTCTTGAAGGAATCGGCTTGGGTGAATATTTTATGAGGAGGACTCCCCAGGCAATTGAAGCAGTATCAAAAATACACAAATTTTTAATAACAAAAAATACAAAAATATTGAAAAAGAACTTTATTTCTATTTCTATATATTAAATCAGCTTTCTGAAAGTATGTGCAATTTTTTGTTGTTGTTGTTGTTTTTGGTGACGGAGTTTCACTCTGTTACCCAGGCTAGCATGCTGTGGTGTCAGCCTAGCTCACAGCAACCTCAAATTCCTGTGCTCAAGTGATACTCCTGCCTCAGACTCCCCAGTAGTTATAACTGGGACCATAGGCACATGCCATAAGACCTGGCTTATTTTCTATTTTTAGTAGAGATGGGGTCTTGTTCTTGTTCAAGCTGGTCTTGAACTCTTGAGCTCAGTGATCCTTTCACATTAGCTTCCCAGAGTGCCTGGATTATAGGCATGAACCACCATGCCTGGCCTTATTTTACATATTTTATCAGAAGTATAATGGGAAAAAAGTTTGTTAATGCTTTCAGTTCTTTCTTTGAATGGACTAAATTCTACACCAATAATCGAAGGAGGATATGAGAACATGTCTCAGAGTTTTCATTCTAGGCTTACATTTTCTGCAGCCTTGGCTTAGAAAAATCCTTCAACCTCTTGAGAGCTCCATTTCACTCAGTAAAAACTATGTGAATCACATATACCTAGCTGTTTCAGAATCTATGAACTTAGAAAATGTTGGAAAAACAGTTTGGCCACAGAAAAACATTGGGTGAAAATAGAAGGAATAGGTTTTTACCCTACTTTCCCTTTAAAAGAAATCTTCACACAGGGTCAAATGCTTTGGGTGGATTTGATTTTTAGTTATTGGTCATCAGAAGGGTCGCCTTTCCACTTAGCATCATGCAAACCATGTGATTTTGATGTGTGCTTGTGAGGATGTACAAACTTCTCTCTCGTGCTCTCTCTTTTTTCTCTCCCCCTTTCCCTCCCTCTCTCTTTGACATCCTAATGTCTGGATTGCAACACAAAACATTTTAATAGACTGACTTGTTATTAACAACTTTTTACATATTGGTATCCTGAATTGTAGAGTCAGAAATGTCTCTGTCCTGGGTTTTTGGCAATATGCTGACACTGATGCATATTTATAAATCTGTTCCCTGCCTCTGAAACACAGGTTTAACTTTTTATGTGATATTTTCTATTCACAAAATATTTATGTAGATCTAATCCTACATCAAAAGTATGTGTTTGGAATGAATTACCACAGCTCGGCGCCTGTGGCTCAACGGGCTAAGCACCAGCCATGCACCTCAGCTGGCGGGTTCTAATCCAGCCTGGGCCCACCAAACAACAATGACGGCTGCAACCAAAAAATGGCCGGGCGTTGTGGCAGGCGCCTGTAGTCCCAGCTACTTGAGAGGCAGAGGCAAGAGACTCCCTTGAGCCCAGGAATAGGAGGTTGCTGTGAGCTGTGATGCCACAGCACTCTATCCAGGGTGATAGCTTGAGGCTCTGTCTCAAAACAAAAACAAACAAACAAACAAAAAGAATTACCACAGTGAGAAGAGAAAGCAATTAGTTAGCATTTAGAAATGCCCAGCTCCAAGGTCTCACCCAAAAGCAGTGGAAAAGAAAAGTAATTTAGACACTGATCTGGTTTACTAAGTAGAAAGAACTCATGTTTATGAATTAGAAGGACCAATATTAGATAACACATTCTATCAATAAAGGGAAACTAAGATACAGATGGTGTTTGCTACAAGAGTTGTTCCAACGGATACGGAGATACTGTCATATCCAATAGAAAGTTGAGACGTTTATTTTTCTTAGAGCACAGCAATTTATTAGTCAAATCTACTCAGAGCCTGGGGGGTGGGAGACGATATAAACATGACATGAGACCTCAAGGGGGTGACACTCAGGAACAGAGTGAACTATAGAGCCTGAGGGAGGGAGTCTCTAGGGCACTGTTTTTCAACCTTTTTATCCCACGGCACACTTGAACCTATAGTTGAACTTCCGTGGCACACTTAAATTATGTTGATCAAAAAAAAAAAAAAAAGAATATAGTTACAGTGCTTTGAACTTCTTTTGAAAATAATTTAAATAATGATCTTTAAAAATTTTCATGGCATACCTAAGAACCTCTCACAGCACACCAGTGTGCCGCGGCACAGCAGCTGGAAATCACTGCTCTATAGCATCAAAAGAATGAGCTGTCCGCTGACTCCCATAGGAGGAAGTGTTTGGCTTAATGAATAATTTTCCAGCTGGCAGAGAACTGAAACCAGCTACCCCGGGATAAGCAGAAACTACCTTTGTTGTCATTCTATGTTCACAACATCTCCGGGAGTAAATTCCACATCAAGAAACTACTTTCTTTGCTCATCCATAAGTAGCAACTCCTCATCTGTTCAAGTTTTATTATGAGATTGTAACAATTCAGTAACCTCTTCAGGGTTCATTTCTAATTCTAGTTCTTTTTTAAATTTTTTCATACCTGCAGTGACTTCTTCTAGTGAAGTCTTGAGTCCCTAAAAGTCCTTCATGACGGTTGGAATCTTCTCCCAAGAAGACAGATGAATGGCTAACACATGAAAAAGTGCTCATTGTCCATAATCATTAGAGAAATGCAAATTAAAACTACCTTGAGATATCCCTTAACCTGAGTGAGAATAGTCCCACATCACAAAGTCCCAAAGCTGCAGATGCTGGTTTGGATATAGAGAGAAGGAAACACTTTTACACTGTTGGTGGGATTGCAAACTAAGATAACCTTTTTAGAAAGAAGTATGGAGAATCCTCAAAGAGATGATAGTAGACCTTCCATTTGATCTTGTAATCTCATTACTAGGTATCTACTCAGAAGAAAAAATATCATTTTACCTTAAGGACATTTCCACTTGAATATTTATAGCAGCTCAATTCACAATTGCAAAGATGTGGAAACACAACCAAAATGTCCATTAACCCCTGAATGGATTAATAAATTGTGGTATATGTATACCATGCAAAACTATTCAGACATTAAAAAAAAAAAAGATGGAGACTTTATATCTTTTGTAGTTACTTGGATGGAGCTGAAGAACATTCTCCTTAGTAAAGTGTCTCAAGAATAGAAAATCAAGCATTCCATGTTCTCAATACTAATTTGAAACAAGTAGATGAATAGGCACTCATGAGAGAAAAACAATTAAATTCAAGAAGAGGGACAAGGGGACAGGGGAAGGGCATGCAGTGAGCTCCCACCTAATGGCTACACTGTGTGGGTATATGGTATAACTGCCAGATGAAGGAGTCAACTACAACTCAAACTTTACCTTACAAGAGACATTTACTTTTGTTTTTATTTTTTTCATAACCCCTGCTAACATGGTGATTTTTTGTAGGTGTGTGATGGATTTTGTAGGTGTGGATTTTGCTACATTGTCTAGGCTGGTCTCTAATTCCTGGTCTCAAATGATCCTTCTATATTGGACTTCCAAAGTACTGGAAGAACAGTCCCTGGTACAACACATCTGGCTTGAGACATTTATTTTTAAAAAGCAGCCTCTGTCCCTAAGAAAAATATGAAATTTTAGAGCATCTAACATTTATTGAGCATATACTATGAATCACTCATTGATCTAAGCATTTTGGAGACATCGAGGTAAAGACTATTAAAATTCCCTTTACAGGTGAGAACACAGATCCTCAGACATGATGTGTCACTTTGCACTGTGTCATCTAGCTATTAAAAAACAGACCTAGAGGCAGGCAGGTTCTTAGACTCAAAATTCTTGGAGAACTCTCCAATATCCTGAACTAAGAAGCTATGCTAGGGAAAAATGAATGTAACTGCTGTGATTAGGTGAGCACTGAGAATCGGCAAAAAGATTAGAAAGATGAAAATACACACGGTTAATAAAAAAATAAGTCTTTGGACAAACAGGAACCTACTCATTCCTTACTTTAAAATATTTTATAGGCCACTTACTGTAACAACACAAAAATATGTATCACATGAAACAGACTGTATACCAAATAAACATGTATAATATATTAATTTAAAGTTTATTAAAAAATAATTATAAATCTATTAATTAAAATTATTTAAAATATTTAAAGTTTATATTACCATTTGAACTGTCAGCTGTTTTGTGATCTAGCATTCTCAGTTTTAACAGTTTACAAGAAGGTAGAGAAAACTGGAAAGTGAAAAATCATTATAGGAAAGCCAATAAATATTTCATGAATTTTTGAGTGAAAGTTCCTCCCTGTGTTAAAAGCCCATGAAGAAAGCCCTCATTTTGATCCCGTATCAGCGTTTCTTTTTTTTTTTCTCTTTCTCTTTCTTCTTCTTTTGCTTATTGAGCATTTAAAGAATTTTTTTTTCTTTTTTTTAAATTTCAGAATATTACTAGAGTACACATGTTTTGGTTACATAATTTGCTTTTGTATATCTTTTTTTTTTTTTTGAGACAGAGCCTCAAGCTGTCACTCTGGATAGAGTGCTGTAGCATCACAGCTCACAGCAACCTCCAATTCCTGAGCTCAAGCGAGTCTCTTGCCTCTGCCTCCCAAGTAGATGGGACTACAGGTGCTCGCCACAATGTCCGGCCATTTTTTGGTTGCAGCCATCATTGTTGTTTGGCGGGCCCTGGCTGGATTTGAACCCACCAGCCTAGGTGTGCGTGGCTGGCGCCTTAGCCCTTTGAGCCACAGGCTTTTGTATATCTTAAGTCAAAGTTATAAGTATGTCCTTCACACAGAAAGAGTTTGTGTGTTGTATCTGTTGGTGTGAATTACGCCTGCCCCCCCTCCACCACTTTCATGATTTCTGTTGAGCTTTACTTCATAATTCACAATTTCAAAGATGCGGAAATAATCCAAGTGCCCATCAATACTTGAGTAGCTTAATGAAATGTGATATACGTGTCCTACTTAGCCATCAAAAAAATGGTGGTCTATTATCTTTTGTAACAACCTATATGGAACTGGAGACCATTCTTCTCAATGAAGTATCTCAAGAATGAAAAAACAAACACCACATGTGCTCAACACTAAATTGGAACTAGTTGATTAATGCTTGTATGAACATATGGAAGGAAAAACTCAACAGCATTTCTTGAGACTTACTAAGTGCTGGGTACTTAAGAAGAGGAGTAAGATGTGACTGATGCTTCAAGGAGGTCACAGTGTAGACAGTAGAAAGTGCTTTGTAAAAAAAGGCACAGAAATCTCATCAAGGCGACTACCTAAATTCAGATTGTGGTGCTTCCACTTCTGAGTCATTGAATGACCTTGGAAAAATTGCTTAGCTCTTCTGGGTCTCAGTTTCCTCATCTGTCAAATAGGAGCACTATTATTACCTCCCTACTATTTCTAACACAAATGAGAAAGATTTGTGTTAAAATAGGAAAAGGATTACAACAGTCTCTGGTACAGTGCAAAATACCTGTCAGTGGTAACTGCTATTACTAAAGTTGCCATGTGCCAGATCAGGGTGGAATAGGAACACGAAGAAGAAGAGGTTGATTATCCAGAGGTGTAAAGACAGCAGACCGTAGTTGGGTAACGTTTACCTGGGTGATTGGTGAAAGGGAGGTGCAGTGTGGAGGAAGCAGTGAAAACAAAGGTTTTAGAGACGGGACCCATTTTGAGGCATTTAGTGAACTGTTCCCACCAGGGCATGGTTGTATTCTTTGAACTACATCTCCCTATCTCCCCACTTCCCTTTGTCCCCAGTAACCAGTCCTTTATTCCCTATCTCTGTATATACATACTTGACTCTCTTAAAAAATATCTGAATTTAAAATAAAAATCCACCAAAACGTTTGATCAAAGAAGAAATACAACCAGATTCAAATTTTAGAATAACTTTGAGAGTGCTTATTTAGTCTGCAGTTAGAGAGGGGTTCTGGGGTCAGATCCTGGAGCTGTTGGGAGTCATATGAAAAGTTGGTCATGAAGCCTGATAATCGCGTGTTACTGTGATGAAGGGGTCTGTGAAATGGCCATGGACACTGTTAAAAAGAGATTTGTTTGAGGATGGTGCCGCCCTGGTTCTAGTTGGAGCAGAATTGCTTTTATCTCTTTCATAGTTTAAGATTTCATGTAAGTTCTTTACCTGAAAAAAAGAATCTGATTCTAAAAAAATATTTTAGAACAAATCTCATTGTGTATATTTGAGGTATGAGACATGATGCCATTAGCTACATACATGGTAAAATTGTTCCTATGGTTAAGCAAATTTGTTGTATCAGTTATTCATCCCCCACCCCTGCAAGAGCAGCCATAATCTATTCATTTAGAAAAAGTCCAAATACAAACCATTTTATTAATGACAGTCCTCATGTTGTACATTAAATCTTTAGACTTGTTCATCTTATATCTGTTACTCTGTATTCTTGGAACTACATCTCCCCATTTCCCTCCCTGCCCTGGTAACCGCTGCTTTATTGTCTATCTATCTATATACATACTGACTCTCTTAAAAACAATTTGGATTTAAAATAAAAATGCACTGAAGCTTTTGAAGAAATATGACCAGATTTCTGAATTACTTTGAGAATACTTATTCAGTTATTTAGCAAAGATGATAGAGAACTTACAACGTGCCAGAATCTGTTCTAAACATTTTATAAATATTAATTAACAGAGGCTGGATGAGAGGAGGTGATAAAAATTCAACAGATTTCCTCAACAACGCATCCTGGGCATCTTTAGCTCCAAGAGCTTTTATAAGCTTTTATATTCATTTAAATCAATGTTTAGTATGGGTATTAGCCCTCCATTTTCAGGAATTTCCACTTCTTTGAAACCTTGCCTTTTTCTTCACATATTTGTGAGGACAAACTTAAAAAAATTGGGATAAAAGGTTTTTTCACTATTTTGCATGCTAGACTTACTAGGAATTACTTGTGAAAAGAGAAGCTAGCGATGAGAAAAGACTGACACAAGGAGCGGGAAGCGCTGTCTGTCAAGGGCCCCAGCACCCGCGTCACAGGGACAATGAAACAGTAACGCAAGGTCTGCTCCATTCTGATAGGCGGGAAGTAAGTAGGGGTGTGGTCTGGGGCAGGTCTGGGGCGTGGTCTGAGCCATTCCAGGACCAGAGGTGGGGCAGAAGTGCTTGGTGATCGCATTGCCATCCTGAGAACCACGTATAGCTTTCAAGGGTGTCTGTCCATTTCCTTGAAAGTGTTTTGGAAATCTCTGGAGATGGCTTTGGTTTCCACGAAAACGGAGAGGGTTGTCTGTTGCATTTAGTGCCCAGGGGCTAGGTTTGGTACAGCAAGGTACAGAGTAGCCCTCCATCCCACGTGGCTTTCCCACATGTGCGAAGGTCTAACATTTGCATTTAAGTACAGAAGGCTGTAACGTAACTTTTTGTCCATAAAAACACACAGTATTTTTGGCATGTTTTTGATATATACCAAGTTTCTCACGAATGGAGCTACTTGGTAAATAAAGGAAAGACTGGATTTTGTTCAGGGCTTTTTTGTTTTTTGAGGTTTATTTTTTTCCCCAGAGGTTGTTCACTGTTTTGTAAAGTAACATCACAGTACCGCTGATCACGGCATTGGAATTCCCAGTCCAGTCCCCCATATGAGTCTGCCTGTGGAACTGCCACATGCACCGTGAGCTACAGGGAGTTCACCTCTGGATGGATGCAAGTGTCTGATTACATGAGTATATCGCCTATTGCAGCCCTGCTCCAGGGAATATATATTTTTTCCCTTAAATTATATGTAAGGCGTGTATTTATTTCTTTGAAATAGTCTGTGCCGGTAGTTTACCTCTGAATTTCATTGAGGAGAATATAGGTGTCTCATAAAATATTTGCTATAAAAATGAGACTTGGAGTATGACAGGTTGAGAGCCAATGTGTCAAAGTTACATAAAACCATTTCCAAACCACTCAGTTTCTCTTATATTATGGTGAATTGGGACTCCGGTTCATTTCTTGATTTCACTTTTAACGTTTCCAAGCAGAGGCCATTTGCATTCACATACTGCAGAATATGGAGGCCAATAAAGCACTCGAGAAACATGGGCCCCCTCGTGTGCGGGTGACCTGAGAGTCCAGCTGTCAAGGTGTACAGGGCCTCATCTGACAGGTCTGCACCAGTCCTGGGCAAGATGCTGAAGGCTGCTGTGTGTCTGCAATTTTGGAAAATACACTTCCAACTTCAGGTCCCAGGCCAGCTGCCTGTCTTGAAACCCAGTCAAAAGTGATTTCAGGAAGTGATATATTATGGCTTTGTCCCTTTACACTGTAGAGAATTTTAAAAAATAATTTTATATTTTATATACAACCACACATATGCCACTATTAATTACATTTAATGTCAAATTGTCAAGTATTTAAAAAGTCAGAATCCAAATCATGTAAAAAAGTTAGTATTTCTTACAAAACAGGAAAAAAATCTTTACTTTCTTTTGTTTGGCTTAGTGTTTTCATAACGTAGTGTCCAGTTTATCAATAATGTATTTGTCAGCATATCATTTACATATGTCCCAAGCAGGATGTTGTAAGCTCCTTTGTATCTGGCTGGGACAATATAGCTCTCAGTGATTGCCCGGATGGACTGGCTGGTTAATTTATATGCTTGTTATTCTTTGACAAAAGCTTCTCTGGAGGTGGCATCAAAATGTTTTTCAGTCTAGACATGGCTCTGTGCCTCTAACTAGCCATTTTTATTTTATAAGTGCATTTCTAAGTGTTAACTATTTTGCTTGCATAAAGCAATTTGGAACATTTTTAAAACATTTTTTTTTTCCCTAAAGAAAATGAAAAAGTATATTTATAATAGGGTAAGAAGCAGCGTATGGGAGAGACACAGACCATGCTTTCTACTCATTAACTTTCCATTAAAAAAAACTAAGATAAATTCTTGCTTTATATAATGAGTATTTCTGAACAGATTGTTGGCAGACACCGTCTTAATAACAAGTAAAAATATTTGATTCACAGACTGAGAGGCCTTGAATACTAATGTAAATTTCCTTCATCTTTTAATACCAATATTAGTTGTATATATTATAATATGTACTAAATTTCGGTAATTGGTAGTTCATGTAGATTCTGAAACCACTTATGGGTACTTACTATGGTTGTGTCTTTAATTAAAACAATAATTTCCATTAATAAATAGAATAGCAATGCTTTTACTGAGAACTAGTTAGTGTCTAATTTCCAATTTATCCAACTTCTAGGATTAATCAAGCATAGCTAATGTTACAATAATCAGTGATTACTTTTTATCTTTGTTCAGTAATGTAATAAGTAGGACAAATCTTCTGATTAGTTAGAGGTACACAGAAACTGTTCACCTCAAAAGTCTTTACTGGATAACTAACTAGATAACATCTAACTCTATTCTAAATATATTCTAAAAATTTAACAAGATCATTCTGAAGTAGGCAGTTTTTATGACTGTAATGACTGCTAATTCGACAATTTGGTGGGTTAAAACTATCTTGAAAAAGTATTTGTCAGATCTGTTTTGAGCTTTCAGTATAAGGATTTTTGTATTAATTTTATGAATATGCATTTATAAAATATTTATTCAGTGTGAGCAAGGTAGTATATAAGATACTAATCTTGTTCGAATTTATCCCCAACTGTTTGGCTCATTAGAAGTAAATGGGTAAAATCAGGGGCTTTAATCCCATTAATAGCAGTTACTCTTTACAAAGTCACAACATCTTGAACTCTCAAAAGAGTCAATGCTAGTTTCCTTTATTTCAAGACATTTTTGTTTTCTGCCTGGGATGATGCTATTTTTATCCTTTGACTTTTTTTTTTATACTCCATGTTAATAAGATCACTGCCTTAGTTTACCATTTATGATTCAGAACAAGGTCATAGGAAATCTGCTTTTTCATTTATTCTCCTCTTTCCCTGTCCCACTATATGCTATCACCTTCTGCATGAAGGCTTCTTTGAGATCCTTGAGTAAAGGGATCTCCCACCCTTGATGCTCCATAACATTCTCCCATGCCTCATCATAGGAAGCCTCATGTTTTATATGGTTTCCTAATTCTTTATGTATAATATATGTATTTCCCGACTCCTGACTCAGCTTTCTGAATGCTCTTCTTTTTTATTTTTTTTAATCACATACCTTTATTAGATGACCACTCCAGATGCTCCAACACCCACACACAGACACACACTCCTAGGCCATTTTCAGTATAATATATTGAAATTTTATAGCTCTTGAATGTGGTTTGAAGAATTATTGCCTTGTAATTAACAGGCTTTGAATAAATTGCTCTTAAAGTTATTCAAATTAGATAATCTGATTCCCTTTTCTATATTTATAAATTAGGGCCTTTTAGTGCCTTCTCACCATTTCTGGGTTGATAAAACTGATTTGTCCATCACATTGCAAGAATAATTTATATACAAATCTTTATACAGCACTTATCATGTGCCAAGCAATCTTCTAACTGCTTTATAAGTACTCAATTATTTAATCCCCATTATAAATCTAGAAGTAAATACTTACAATTATCTCTTATTTTATAGGTAAGGAGATTCAAGTACGAGGGATTAGACTTTTGCCTAAAGTCATACAAGTATGTGGCAGAGGTGGTTTCATATCCAAGAGCATATGGCTCTTACTATGCTATGCTCTCTCTTAAAATCAGTAGGCTTGTTCTTTTCATAGATCTCCAGAATCTAAGGTTACATATTTTAAAAGAAGAAAAAATGAAGATGAATATTTTCCACCGAGTCTGTGTATTTCTAGGGCTAGAACAGAGGAGGTAAACCCAAAACTTTTCCCTGTCCTTGTTTAATTTTCTTGTACTATTAGAGTTTCTTGGTGCATGGTTTTTTTTTTTAGTAAATTGGGAAATTAATTAATTTGCAACAGGATCTCGCTCTGGAGTACAGTGGCATCACCGTTGTTTAAATTTAGGTTGTGTCAGTCTTTAGCTGGCACAATGATTCACAGGGTCAACATGACTCAATGTTTCAAAAATAGTTGGGGGGTTACAAGGAGATTGTTCATGAAAGGCAGTAATGGCAGATCTTTTTCTAATAGGTAACAAGTAAGAAACTTTTCCTAAATTTTCAGGCTAAAATTTTTCAAATATACTTTTCAGCTTGGAATATTTTTATAAAATAATGATTTCTATTACAAACACAGCAAAAATGCCAGCATTATAGTTCTAGGAATTTATCCATTTCATCTTCTTTATTCAATTTGTTAGTATATTATGTTCATTATATTTGTATAATGAACAAATTGATTGTATTTCTGTGGTGTCATTTGTGATATCTCCTTTTTAATATGTAGTTTTATTTATTTAGGTCTTCTCTCTTTTCTTTCTCAAAAGGGTCCAGCTGAATGTTTGCTGATTTTGTTCATCTTTTAAAAAAGATCTTTATTTTTGTTAATAAGTCCTATTGGTTTTTTTGTTTCTATTTTGCTTTAATATTTGTTACTTCTTTTCTTCAGCTTATTTTGTGCTTAGTTTATTCTTCATTCCAGTCTTTTGTGGTATACAGGTAGGTTTTTATTTTGAGACATTTCTTTTCTATTAATGGATGTGTTCACCACAACATTCTATCTTAGAACTGATTTTGCAGCACCCTGTTGTCTTGGTATGTTGTGTTTTCATTTTCATTTGTCTTATATTTTTGATTTCCCATTTGATTTCTTCTTTGACTTCTTGATTGAGAGTATGTTGTTTAAATTCCATATATTTGTGAATTTCCTTATTTCCTCCTATTATTGCTTTTTATTTTTACACTGTTTTGGTTGGAAAAGATACCTGATAGGATTTCAGTCTTCTTATATGTGTTAAGACTTATTTTATGGCCCAACATAGGACCTACCCTGGAGGATATTGCTTGCAAACTTGACAAGAGTTGTATTCTTCTGCTGTTGAATAGCCTGGTCATTCTGTATATGTCTGTTAGGATTGTTTGATGTACAGTATCATTCATTTCTGCTATTTTCTTACTCATGGTCTGGATGATCCATGTATTTTTCAATGTGGGTTACTGAAATCTCCTACTCTTATTATATTTCTATTTCTCCTTTCATTTATGTTAATATTTGCCTTACATTTCTATGTGTTCCAGTACTGGGTCTCTATATATTTACATTTGTCATTTCCTTTTGATGGATTAATCTCTTTGTTGTTATATAATGACCTTTGTGTTCTTGTTACAGTTTCTATTTTGTCTGGTATAAGTATGCCATCTTTGCTCTTTTGTGGTTGGCATTTTCACAGAATATCTTTTTCCATCTCTTCACTTTCAGCCTATGTACATTCTTTCTTTCTTCTTCTAAAATTCCTCTAATTTGTATGTTGGATAACTTGATGGCATCCTAAAGTCTCAGAAGCTTTATTCACTCTTATTCCTTCTTTTTCTCCTCTGATTAGATAACTTCAAATGATTTGTCTTTGATTTCATAGGTCCTTTTGTTTTCTTAATTTAGTCTGCTATCAAGTTTATCTATTGTATTTTTCATTTCATTAATTGTACTCTTCAGCTGCAGAATTTCTGTTTTTCTCTTTTACTTGATTTCTATCCCTTTGGTGAACTTCTTATTTTGTTTATGGAGTGTTTTCCTTATTTTTTGAGTTGTTTATCTGTGTTTATTTATAGATTATTAAGCTTACTTAAAACAATTATATTGAATTATTTCCTAGACAATCCATAGGTCTCCATTTCTTTGGGGTTCATTATTGGAAAATTGTGTTTCTTTGATAGTGACATGTTTCCTTGATTTTTAATCTGTGTTCCTTGAAATTTTGTATTGCTGTTTTGCATTTGAAGAAGGAGTTCCTTACTGGCTTGTTTCAGGAGAGAAAGACATTAACCATAAGTCAGACTGGCTAAAGATTTAGAGATCTGGGAGTTGCTCAAACTTTTTCTATGGTTGCACCTCATTCACTGTTCTTGTCTTTCTTTGAAAGGAATTCTTAAGATTATATGTTTTCTCTTAATCCTGTAAAGCCAGGCTGGGTCTGGAGGGCCTCCTATTTAATTTTGCCAGGGCAATGCCCTAAAGTGTTCTTTTCCCAACATACCAGAGTCAAGCAAACTGTCTGTGTGAACTCATGCACAATATGCAGAGGGTCACAGGCACACACGAGGCACTAGCTGTGGAGGAGGGAGGAGCATGCTGAGTGCTGGAAGCACACATGGCCTAGCAGGTGGGGTCTTGAGGCAATGAATCATATGAGATTTTTGGGTGAGTTGCTTACTGGAGTCTTCCAGGTGATTAGAATCTGTGGTCCTTTGTTGAGTTTTGTTCCCTGATTCTGTGAACCCCTGCCCTCATTTTCTGCTTCTAGCTGACTACAGAGTATTTAGCTGTATCTATTCCCTTAGTTTTCTGGGTGAGGCAAGAAAGAGGTGAACTTCTTGGGCAGTGTTCTGTGTAGTTGTCAAAGCCAGTTACTTACGTACTAAACTCTCACTACCCGCAACAAGAAATTCCAGGTGATGGGCATCTCTATTTTTCACACATGAAATAAATTGGTTCCCCCCCCATAATGTGTTTTTCATAAAATGAAATATTTAAAACAATGAATTTTGGATATATTTCTTTTCCCTCAATTTTATTAAAGTCAAAAGATAATAATCCAATGGTTGATATTCTCCTACTACAAATATATGTATGTCTATATATCTATATATATACTTTAAAATCATGATGATTTCAAAACATTTAATAAATTCCATATTTCAAATTCCACAATAAGAAATTCTTTAAATGGTCAGTGATTCTTCTCTATATCTGATTGCTTTGTAGCTTCCTGCAACATGATTAAAAATAAGAGCACATTCAATATAATTTTAAATGACGTTCTTCAAAAAAACTGAATATCAAGTTATCATGAAACTTTATGAACTTCTTTGAATTTATACTTGAAAAATTTCATTGTACTAACTATTTTCATAAATTTCAAACCACGTCATAAGCCTACCTTGCATGAATCCATTTAATAAGTATATATTAGTAGCTCTCATGAGGCTTTTGTGATATACCTAGAGATAAAACAGTGAAACATATGTCTTCATTCAATTTTGTTCTTAGGAGGAGTAGAGGATGCAGACCAAAAAAAAGCAAAAGAAATCAATACAATAGAATACACATGTTACGGATAAAATGTTAAGAGGAAGATAAGAAGAAAGGCAATAGAGTGGGGAAAGTTGTGGGGTTGCAACTTAAAGTAGGCTAGTCAGAGGAGGCCTCCTCAGAAAAGTGACAGCAAAGCAGACATGGAGGAGACCAGGAGGGATACACATGGATACCCTTCGAAGGGCATCTCAGGCAAAGGAAATAGTAAGTACAAAATTCCTGAGACAGATTGGTGTAATCTAAGTTCACCAAGGAAGCCGGTGAAGCTGGTGTGAAGAGTGCAAAGGTGAGAGTGATAAAAGATGAAACCAGAGTGGTGGGGCCCTGCAGACCCTTGTATGGTCTTTAGCTTTTACTTCAAGTAAAGTGGGGAGCTATTGAAGGGCTTTGAGTAGACAAATTACATGATCCTGTAGTGTTTAATAAAACCGTTCTGTCAGACAGAATGGAGAACAGACTTTAAGGGACAAGGTGTAAGCAGGAAGATAGTAAACAGCCTGGTAAAATGGTCCATGTGAGGCATGATGTCATTCACACTGGTGCCAAGTGGGCACTGACCGTTGGAGGACATGACTGATTTAGTTTCTCATATACTAGTTGGGGGGGGGGAAATGCATGTGTGGGGCAGAAGGTTTATGGGTTAAAGCTTCTCTAAAGTCCTAAAAGAGTAAAGAAACCACAACCAATCATGTCTTAACTACTGGATTACTAAAGAAGAGGCCATTTATATTAAAAATGTAGTTGTGAGCAAGCATCTAGGTGACAAATATTTTCATGTGGATGTGCAAACCTCTCATGGGACAGGGGTGGTGTTGTTATAATATTTTCATTTGGATTGTACCACAGACCTTGTTGCTTCTCTTTATTTTTATTCTTGTTTTTTTTAACCAGTTTTGAAAAAATATATAAGGTCAAGACACAGTCAACAATGAAGAAAGCAGATATTGTGCACTGTAAAGGTTTTATCTTTCTTTACAGAAAATGTGTGAGAAGGAGAGAGGTTTATGCTAGACACACCAACCCCTGACAATTATCTAACAGTGTAGCTCTATGTTGTGATATTGAGTCTGGAACCCAAAAACGTCGTTTTACTGCTTCTATGGCTTTTATGTGACTCTGGATTATGGATCCTTTGGTTCACACATGATTACAATAATTGTATGGATGAGAACTAATTTTCAAAACATCTGATCCTATTCTCCCATGGCATCTCTCACTTGGAAAAGAGTACTTTAGAGCATTGGTTCTCAGCCAGGGGAATTCTGTGCCCCGGGGACACTGGGCAATGTCTGAAGATATTTTTAATTGTCATATTTATGGGTGGGGTGCTTTTGGTACCTTGTGGCTAACAATGCTGCTAAATGCCTGCAGTGAACAGGGCAGCTCTTATCAACACAGAATTATCTAGTCCCAAGTTTCAGTTTAAGAAACTCTGCTCTAGAACGACAGTTCAGAAGCGTTCGAAAGGAGTGGATGGCACTCCAAGGAGACAAAACTTCCATCAAGAGCAGCCTGCACAGGTTGGTCTTCCAGGGTCAGAGAGAGTTAATGCTGCTCCATAATGGGCTTTTCCAAAGAGTAGCTCAAGCAGCAGTTCAGCACCTGCCATAGTATATTATAGAAATTGCTTTGGGGCTTAATGAATCACAAAGAGCTATAAAAGCATCTTCAATAAAACACTAACAAGATTTCACACATTGTAATTGAGGAATAAGAGGGTGACAGCATTGCTTTCCAGATTTAAAGGAACATTTTCCACTTATTTAATTAATTTCTGTTTGTAAAGTTGAGTGATGGTGGTCAATGTCCATCCTGTATTGAGAATTAAAGCTTCGCTGTACAAAGAAGAAAATCCAGAGATTATGGTGTATTCTTCTTTCTTTTCATTCCACTTGATCAAATACATGTCTGAAAACTACAAATTGCATTAACAACCATGAACTATCAGGAACAATCCTTCGATGGCTATTTATCAAATTTGTAAATGTGATGAAGTAGCCAGGAAATTCTCCGTCTTTACCTCCTTCCGTCAATTCTCAGCCACACATATTTTCACTTTTAACCTTTCTGCAACCAGGTTTATCTTACAATGCAATGCAAGCATACCATCACTGTCAACCAGGTAGCAGTCATGCTGTAATTATGTGAAAATTGTCTGACAGGATAAGGGAAGTGTCAGCACCAGTGGATCTTACATTTGATAAAATAACATTGGTTATCCAGAGTTATGCTCACAGGGGAACAGCAAACACCTTATGGCAACAATGAGACTCGCATATTGCAAGGGAGGGCCAGACCCTCACCATTTGTCTTTTCAAAGATTCTTCATAGATATAAATTCACACAATCCTGTCATGAATTATTCTAGAAATTGTATGCAAGCAATTAGGATACAGAAAGTACTCAGGCTCCTGAGACCTGAAAAGTCAAATTACAATAATAGAATCTTCTCTCACCATACCTAAGCCATCTCAGAGACCAGCAATCTTGTTGCTTCTACTGAATTTCCTTATCTTAACGGCACTAAAAGTCTTCCCTGACATACTGTAGTGTTTCTGGACTCATAAAGCCCAGGTCAGGAACATACCACAATTCCCATCACTATTCCAATTTCCATAGAGCAGGAGGGAGGAAAAAACAGCAATTAGAGGCATGTTTCTGAAATAACTTCCAGGGTTTGCATTTTTTACTTAGGAACAGCTGTAGCAAGATAGGTCTCAAAATGCTCGAGTGGTAAAATCCACTTCCTGAACGTGCTGCATAAACTTCACATTTTCCTGCCTAAACACACCATTATGTTTGTGAGATGCCACTTAGTTTACAAATAGGGACACCTTCTATCTGGAGTTGGGGCAGTGATACGGAGGATAGGTAGTGGGACACCAGGGCTCTTCTAGGAAGTAATCCTCTGGAGAAAGACTCAGACCAAGACAAATAGACTTCCTGACACTGTGATAGAAGTTGCAATTGGGGACCAGTCAGTTCTGGAATTACCAAGAACCATCACTAACAGTCATTGTTCATGAGCAGGAGCAGTGGGTGTTCCAGGGTAAGTGTAGAATTTCTATTCCCAATTCTGGGAGAAGGAGGAAAGCCCCTCTCTGAAGTGCCCTAACACTGACTAGTGGTCATCTGGGGGAGACGTTGGCTACTTGAGTATCTCTCTGCAAAAGAGTCCTTGTATAGCAAGCCATAGGAGATTCTGGACATTTTGATAACTGGAGTAGTTAATGTGAGCTTCTTATGAAAGTTTTCTGGTCTCACCATGAAGCAAGAAGAGAGGGTCCAGAACAACAGGTCTTCTGGGCATTTGTGTCTCTTGTCCACAAGCCACCTGAAGCATTGTTTGGCTGCACATTTTATTCTCCTGCCTCTGTACAGTTCATATGAGGTCTAAGGAATTAAGGTGACTTAGATAGTAATGAAGAAATAATAAGGAAAATAAATATCCTATAATGTTTATTTCGATAAAGATTCAATGCTTTCCTCCAGTAAGATTTCCATATTCAAGTTTTCATCTGGTCATTTGCCAGAGGCTTCTGTCTGACATTACCCTGTAGGACTTGCACTATTAACTTGGAGACAAAGAAACATACAGAACAATTGTAGACAAAGGCCATGAATTAATTTTTTTAAAAAATTAAATTACAAACACAAAAAAATACATGGAAGTAGCTCAGGATGTTTTACTAATTAGAGCTTTTATACCCATTTCACAATTTCAACTGCTCAATACACACACACACATACACATATATTATTTCTATCACTGATTTGGTTCTTTTGTTTTCCTAAATTGTAGTCTAGTTCTAAATTGTAGAATTACAGACTTTTTCAAAGGGAAACTTAATGAGCAATTGAATAGCAGTGATTATCAACTAAAATACAAAAAATGACAAGTGATATTCATATTTATATTCATAGTTCTGGGGAAAATTTTGGAACAGTGGTTTAAAAAGACAAAGTGAACAAGAATTTGTTGCTTATTCATTAACAGTCACTTTCTAGTAAAATCACATACTCTTAGAGTTGGGTAGGACTTTTGGCATCATCTAGTTTTACCTTTTATGAGATATGTGAATTTATGTGGCATCCATTAATAGCAGCCTTCCAGATTTTCTTTAAATACCTCAAATATCCTATATAGCACTCTGCTAATGAACCTGCTTCATTTTTTTTCATAGAAATAAATAGATAGCAGACAAGAAATAGTTCATCTTCCTATGATGAACTGTATCAACCTACTTGTATACTTTGCCAGTGATGTGTTGGTAAAAGTGTAACAAATAGTAGTTTAAGAAAAATAAAAGCCCTAATTTGTATCAAATGTCAATCTCCATGGTATAAATGGTGATTTCAGTGAAGCCTCTGCAAGGGAGTTGGGAAGAGGTGCAAATAACCTATTATTGTAAGCAAACAGTTCTTTTTTTTTGGTTACTATGATGAAGTTGTTTTGTCAGGGCCACTCCCTCAAACTTAACTACTACAATTAAACATTCCCTTTCCCTAAATCATTAATTTCTCCATTTTTGGAGGATTTTTTTTTCTACCAGAAACTAATAGGCTATGTATGATCATTGTACTCTTTTTAAAAATTCTCTGACTAGCACCCATCACTACTTGATAGTTTTTCAGGTATGTTTAGATTTTCAGTTGAATTCATATTCCATCTCCCTCAATTAGAATGGAAGGCCCACAAGTTCAGGAGCCTCGTTGGTCTTGCTCACAATGTTTATCTCCAGAGCCTACTATAGTTGTAGGCACACGGTACATACTCAACATATAATCAGTGACTTATGAAAACAGTAGAAACTTCATGGTACAGCCTTTTATTTTATTTTATTTTATTTTTATTATTGGGGATTCATTGAGGGTACAGAGAACCAGGTTACATGGATTGCATTTGTTAGGTAAAGTCCCTATTATAGTTGTGTCCCTTCAAAAGGCGTGTCATCCCCCACCCCCTTCCTCCTTCCCTCTCTTTGCTCTCCCCTTCTTCCACCCTCTAGGGGTGTACTAGGTCTTTAATTGTCCTCACATCAGACTTGAGTATATGGGATTCTTGCTTCTCCATTCTTGTGATGCTTTAATAAGAATAATGTATTCCACTTCCATCCAGGTAAATACAAAAGGTAGTTCTTAGTACTAAAAATAAAGCCAGGGGCATTAGCCTACCAGACACCAGCTGTACTACAAGCCCATAGTGGTCCAAACAGCATGGTATTGGCACAAAAATAAGAGACATAGACATCTGGAATGGAACAGAAAACGAGAAAATGAAACTAACATCTTATAGCTACCTAATCTTTGATAAACCAAGTAAGAATGTACACTGGGGGAAAGAATCCCTATTCAACAAATGGTGCTCGGATAGAAATGGATATCCACATGTAAAAGACTGAAACTAGACCCACACCTTTCTCTACTCACAAAAATTGATTCAAAATAGATAAAAGACCTAAATTTAAGGCATGAAACTATAAAAATCCTCAAAGCAAGCATGGGAAAAACACTTGAAGATATCAGACCCTGGGGAAGACTTTATGAAGAAGACTTTCATGGCAATTGCAACAGCAAGAAAAATTAACAAATGGGACTTAAACTGGAAAGCTTCTGAACACCCAAGGAGACAACCACCAAAGCAAACTGACAGCCTACACGATGGGAAAGGATATAGCCTTTTATTCTTCATAAAATTTTTTATTATTAAAACTTTCTTCTTCATGTTGGTGAATCTGTTCCCAGTTTTACATGCTGTTCTCAAATATGCTCTGGCTGTTATGAATAGATTCTGTGTGCTGTTCAAGAGTAAGGAAAGAATAGTGTACACACACCAGTCATCAAAGGAACGTCACCAACCACCTGAGGGAATTATATCGGCTTGAAACTAATAAAATGATGCTTAATAATGTTCTATTATACATCCTTATGAAATATACCACATTAATTTAGAATGATGTTAACTGGTAAAGGTCTTGACAATTAATGTTCAGGAAGGGTTCAAAAAGGCTTATTTCTTATCCTTTGGTTATAGCTCTTAGTAACTAGATTATTAAATATTTGTCTAACTGTAACAAATCATATTATTTCATATCAGAAACTAAATTTAATTCATGTAAAATCTTATATAAATTCCAGGCAGATGGCCTTTCTGAAAGTTCGTATTAATGATGGATGACGACGTTGCTCATCAAGGAGATCCCTGCTGCCTTCTTGTTGTGGAGACAGCCCAGCTAACACCTTTCATCATTGAAATTGTCCCCTTTCAGGCTGCTGGGCAGGAGTCTCTTCCCCAACCAACCCCTTGAATCATTGTGAGGCTTAAAGTTTCTTTCCTGGGCCCTCTATATTTCTCTCTCTGTGTACTGTCTGTTGATCTCAGCCAGTTCTACGAATTTAATGGTCAATGCTGACAATTCTTCAAATCTTATTTTCCAGTTCAACTCTCATTCTTGAGCTTCAAAACTGGCAAACTCAACTGTTCACCTGACATCCCATTTGAGTATCTCACAGGTATCACAAAGGAATAGCTACCAAACTGAATTTGTTTTCTTCCACTCCCCGTTAAGCACCCCTTCTTTTTCCCACTTACCCCTATTTCTCTCTGGTACCACTCTCTATACAGCTGAAAAGCCACTTAACCCCAGTCATGGCCTTTTATCATGCTCTTTCTGTGTTGCCCTTCTCCCAGCTTCTCCTCTTCACTATAGAGTAAGCCCTGTCTTCTTTCCCTGTGGTATTTCTAGCACCCAGCAGTGTGCATAACAAGTGCAGGTTCTCAGCATTTGTCAAATACCTGCCTGTCTTTCTCAAAGCTATTAGAGAAAAGATCTATGAATTCTTTTAGGCTTCCATCTCTCTCCAAAATGCAGACACTACACCTAATAAGGAAGTGCCAAAGCTGAGTATTTATTAAATGAATATGGTCACATGCAGTATAGATCATACAGTATAATCAGTTTTCTTTTGCTGCACCAACAATAAGCTTTAGGACAGCTAATCCAGTATAAGTCACAACTTTCAAATATGCCAATTCAATGCCTGAATGCCTTGTCATTATTGTCATTTTTGATGCCTTTTCTTTCCAATTACATGCTTGAAGCACAAGACATCGAAGTATAATTCTTCTTTCTTAATATCACAGTGGTTTAAATTTAGGTTCCTTAGAGTTGGAAGGGAAATGCATATAAAAGAGGATTGAAAAGTTGTTAATACTTTGCAAGAAATTCAACTCTATTAAGTACAATTCTAAAAGAAAAAAAAAAATCAGACCCCCCAAATTTGTCTTTTCAACAATGAGCTTTATGGTTAAATTTGCTGTGATTACTTTGCTTGTTTTGCTCTTTGTCACAATGTCTCCATGGACTCATTATCATCAGACCCAAGTGTTGAACCATAACAAAGTTGAAAGAATGATAAATTTCTCAAAAGTGAATCTGCTTTCTACTAAAAATTGAAGGGGCTGGAAGGCCACTATTTGACTAGGAAAATTATGGAGAGGAAGAAGATTACCAGGTGGTTTTCCGTTTGAAGACCTCTGCTATCTTAGAAAACCTAACAGTCTGCCCTAATGAAAATCTGGAAGATGTGGATGGGATGGAAGAAGACATGGGACTCGACTAGACAGAACTTATGCTGATTGTGAGACTGACCACCTGTGTCATCAGGAGACGAGGAGCTCAAGTGGCCGGCCCAGTGTATGGAATACTTTTGATACTTTCTGAGTACTGTATTTATAGGAATAAGAATGTTAGCAGAATGTGAATATGGGTGTTTATACACTCAGGCATTTTTATTAGTTTGCTGACATTTGATCAGACATTTAGAAGTCTTTTGGAGTGACTAACTCACAGGCCTACATCGTCAATTTCCATAAGTACTAGACAAAATAAAATCAGTCTTAATAACAGCTTTGATAGATTTAATAAAGCACACAAGAAATCTTACAATTTGCACAGGCTAATTTACACATATATATAACTGAGAAATAAGTTTAAAGGATTTTAGTCTTCCAACTATACCATATAGAGAAAAATGGGGAAAAATGATTTACTAACTACCAACAAATAATTTTAAATAAATTCTCATATCCTATCCTAAAATAAAGTTCCAATGTCCAAAATACACATTCTGAGTTCCCTTTTTAGGGGTGTTATTTTATTTCCATGTGATTCCACAATTTCTGTATGTATGTTACAGTATGTTGACTTTCAGGCCCTGAATTGTTATCTTTCAAGAAGGCATAATCAAATTTAGTCAATGTTATTTGTGGCTTAAGAACAAAGGACATGATTTGGGTCAGATCAAGTGCTTGGGATATTTCTTCAGTTTTACTTTATTAACAACTCTTGAATGCTCACCTCCATCCATGGAGTTAATTTCTGCTTAGAGCAGCTATATTATGGAATTGCATTACATGCCACTCTGTTTTAGGCTCTAACATTACTTAAGCTGAGATTCTAGATGTAAAAGGTAAATAGTCTTCTCATTAATCTTCCTGCTTGTTTCAAGCTCCAAATAAAAACATAAATTTTGCCATGTTCAAAGGAAATTGATGTATCTCATGGAATATGGTAATTTTTTTAAAGGTTAAGTAGGTTTGAATATGATATCAGTGGAAACCTCTGGGAAGAAGTATAGTTTCAAATTATATGACAGAATACTGTTTCGAAGAATATTAATCAATTTCTTTACCTCTATTTACTTACTAAATTTATTCATTAATTCCACTACATGGGCCTCCTTTATTCTCCTCAGACAATTAGAAGTACTAAATACTGCTTTAGCGGGACGTTTCCTGAGGTAGGAGGAATGTGAAAGGTATTGTGACACAACCTGGGAGTCAAAATTGAAAATCTGAATTCAAAACACAAGAGACAGAAAGAGAGAAATAATGAATGAATGAATGGAGGGACGGAGGGAGAGAGGAAGAGAGGAAAGAAAGAAAGAGAGAGAAAAAGAAGGAAGGGGGGAGGGAGGGAGGAAGGAAGGAACGAAGGAAGGAAGGAAGGAAGGACGGAAGGAAGGAAGAAAGGAAGGAGTTGGTTTAAGGAGAAAAAGAGAGAAGAGAAAATTGTGATGCAGACCTGCAGTTCCCTCTCTCACTCCTTCCTAGGCTGGGACACGTGGCGAGCAGAAAGACTAGAATAGATTTCCTAGGGTAGGACCTCAGTCCAGTCTGAACAGCCAGCACTCCAGCATGCCAACACAGCAGAAGTTGGTAATAAGGAGTTGTTACTTCTCAGTTAGTTCTATCTGATGAGACTAATAGTAGTAGCACTATAATTCAATACACACTAAATGCCATGCAGTCTAATTGTGTTATATGTATTAGCTCATTTAATCCTCCCAATAGGCCAGGTGCCGTGGCTCAGGCCTGCAATCCTAGCACTCTGGGCGGCCTAGATAGGTGGATTGCTTAAGTTCAGGAGTTTAGATACCAGCCTGAGCAAGAGTAAGACCCTACCTCTACTAAAAATAAACTATTGTCTAGGGTGAGGGTGTGGTGGCAATACCCATAGTTCAAGCTACTCATGAGGCTGAGGTGAGAGGATCACTTGAGCCCATGATTTTGAGGTTGCCGTGAGCAATGATACCATGGCACTCATTCCAGGGTGCAGAGTGAGACTTTGTCTCAAAAAAGAAAACAAAACAAAATCCTCCCAATAATCCTATAATAAGCATTATTACTATATTTATCTTCTGGAAGAGGAAACAGAAGGCACAAAAAGTGATATGTCCAAAATCAAATGACAAATGCTGTAGCCAGGATGTCAGTCACCCAACCTGACTCCAGAGGCTACACTTTAACCACCACTACTATCATTTCATGAGGGCCCATTTAGTTAGCCAGCATCATGTCCCTTATTTCTTGTTCAGCAGAAGAAACAACCAAGACTTTGTCTATCAAGTCCACAGACCTAAACCAGGGCAGTCACTCCTCAGACCAAAGGGTGCATGACCTCGGAGTGGAGGCACACACCACTTTTAGGTTCTGAAATGGTTTTGATACTTTAATTCTCGGTGTCAGGGAGACTCAAACAGAAGACTGTCAACACTGGACGCAGGCACTGCTCACACACGGTAAGACTATCAACACCCTCCACCTGTGGCGTGTCCTGTAAATATCATGGAGGAAGGGGCGGGGCACGGGCGAGGAGGTTAGGCCTGTTGACTTCTCAAGCCCATTCATTTCAAAGCTTTGACAGTTCTGAGATTCAAGGGAGATATTGCTGCTCTTTCTGCCATTTCCATCTTTTAATGTTGGCAGCTCAAAAAAGGTTCTGGATGCTTGGAGTGAAGCTACTTATTAAAAAATAATTAACAGTGAGATCATCATGGGCAAGCCTGGATTTTAACAAAAGAGCTCATGAAATTTTCAGTGTTTTAAAACGGCTATATGTGAGCCTAAAACCTAAAATTAGCAACAATGAAGGGGAAATCAGGCACTGTGGTAAATGTCCGCATTGACCAGAATCGGGGAACTGCCTGCTGTTTCTGAATCCTAATTTCTTTAGATCTTTTTGTATTAAATACTTTTAGGTTATAAATAAATGACTCTGTTTTATTTTTGAAGCATAGGAGGGGAGTCTGCTTCATATACTTTTACTCCTGTTAGCATTTCACATTTATTAACATTTTTACAGCGCCCATCAATAGATAGCAAAGGTAATGTCTATAAATCCTCAGGATGTGTAGACTCCCAGCCATTAATAAGTAAGGTGCTTTCTCTTTTTCTATACACAAAACATACATGTATGTACATGCACACATACATACATAAAACGATATCACTTTTCTTATGATATGACTTTTCAAGTTAAAAATTCATAAAAATATGGCATGAATTGATGGAGGAAAGGCATACAGAATATTAAATATTTATTGAGTACCTACTATATATAAAAATCATGACAGTCACTGGGACAAAGATGAATGAGGCATGGGTCTGGCCCCAAAGAATGTCAGTCTACAAGGAGGCGATAAGAGGTAGGAGATGTGAGGCAGACAGGTCAATATATAATTAATATATAAGGGCTTCCTAGGGTATACTGAACTTGGGCAGAAATAAACCATGTCAAAGGCTCCTGTAACACAAGCGTACTGATTTGACACTAGACTGAAGCCAAAGTCACACTGGAACTTTTTTAACTAGACTACCCAGGGATTCATTTGTGATGAGTGAACACACACTTCAGGAAAATAGACGCAGTCATTTATCGAATGCCTACTTTCCATTCATTTGCTCTAGTTCTCACAATCTTGTAAGCTTGTTTTACAGACAAAAACATCTAAGTTTCTGAGACAGGCAGTGAGTTACACAATGTCCCAGCAGGACAGTGGCAGAGCTAGACTTCAATCCAGGGCTAGCCACAATTCCACCCCCCGAAACAAGAACCACTTGTCTGGCTTTGGCTCTGTGGGTTCCCTTTTCTGGAGCCAGGACTACTCTTTTCCCAGGCTGTCTGTCTGTTCTGGGGCGGGCTGCATTCTCATTTCTACACTCTTAGCTGTTGAGATTGTATTGGGTACAGGCTCTATCAGTGGTTTCAAGGCTTTGCTTCCCCCTAATATGTTCAGCAAAACATTGGCTTTCTGCTTTTTGTTAACCCTTGATGTGGCTCTTGTTGGTTTAGTTGACCCTTCAGCCCTCTGTCGACTGAGTATTTGGCATTCTGTGCTAGGTCAGTAATGTGGGGTGTGCTGGGGCAAAGGGAAGGGATTTTTCTACTCCCTTAGGCAAAAAGAATTGCTTCTTTGTCGGGGTTAGAGTTGCAAACAGATGCTCCTTTGTACAGTGTCATGATACTTCCTGGGTAACACCATTGAATGTTTCCCAGGGAGCAGAACTCTGGGGTCATCACTGAATTACCATTTAACTTCCACTGGTATGTGAGCCTTCAACTGTTATTCACTGTACTATTGAACTCTGTACGTGATAAGTACAGGGTAAGATGCTCATGAACTGAGTCTTTGACAAAAGGAATCATGAGCTGAATCTTCGGCATAACATCTATTTTGCTCACCATTGTGCACCCCAAATCCAACATAACGCAGGCATGACATGTAGGAGGAGTTTGATGAATGTTTACTGAATGAATGGGCGTGGAGAAGCTGCTGGCTGTGTGGCTGTGTGTGTGAGGGCTGAATGAAGAAGCACACGAGTAATTACTTATGTTGACTGCATAGGCGAAAAGAAAATTTAGTTAACTCAGATTATAAGAGGTAATGAATGTATAGGGAAGGTAATAAAGATGTAGGGTAGATCAGAAGATATTTTGAGGTGTGGGAAATACAGTCCTGAAGAAACTCTACCTCCTTTCTGGGTAACCATAATCATAGAGGAACTGTTTGTTCTCCCTCCCCCTTTGTCTTACACACACACACACACACACACACACAATCTCTCTCTCTTTCTCTTTCTTTTCTGCCAAGAGTATCTCTGGATATGCAAATAAAACTGCTGCACAATTTCTAGGAGAGGCAACAAGACCAGAGAAGGACTAGAGCCATTGTAATCTTAGTTGCCTAGCAAAAGTTCACTGTATAAATACTAAGAGGACTTGCTTTTCCCTCTTAGAATCTCAGGGCACTTTCCTTTTTTAGGAAAAAAGGTTTAGGTTCGGCGCCTGAACCTCAGTGGTTACGGTGCCAGCCACATACTGGGGCTGGTGGGTTCAAACCTGGCCTGGGCCTGCTAAACAATAATGACAATAGGGAGGTGCCTGTGGCTCAGCGAGTAGGGCGCCAGCCCCATATACTGAGGGTGGCGGGTTCAAACCCGGCCCCGGCCAAACTGCATCAAAAAATAGCCGGGCATTATGTCGGGCGCCTGTAGTCCCAGCTACTTGGGAGGCTGAGGCAAGAAAATCGCCTAAGCCCAAGAGCTGGAGGTTGCTGTGAGCTGTGACTACACAGCACTCTACTGAGGGTGATAAAGTGAGACTCCGTCTCTACAAAAAAACAAAACAAAACAAACAAAAAACCCAATACTGACAATAACAACAACAACAACACACAGCCAGGCATTGTGGCAGATGCCTGTAGATTCAGCTACTTGGGAGGCTGAGGCAAGAGGATCGCTTAAGCCCAAGAGTTTGAGGTTGTTGTGAGCTATGATGCCACTGCACTTTACTGAGGGTGACGCAGTGAGATTCTGTCTCAAAAAAAAAAAAATAGGGTTAGAAAAGACTTTGAAAGGTCAAATCTAACACCTATTTCCCTTAGGAATTTTTTTCAAAGCATGGAGAACATATAATTATGTTCTCTCATCTGTTATTTGGAAAACAGAGAAACTCGCGTCTCATTTCATTTGTTTTGGTGAAGAAAGTGGCTTAGCTCTGTTAACATATCTGCATTTATATTTACTTCAAAAGGGGGAATATCTTTTCTATGACCTTCAGCCTTATAAAACCTTTGAAGATGGAAAGGGAAAACGGATCCTAGAAACACAGCAGATCAAATTTGCTTACGGAGAAAAAGAAAATCTGAATAGGCCTATAGCAAGGAAAGAGATGGAATCAATAATCAAACCCACTCAAAAAAGTAAAGCCCATGACTTTGGCTTCACTGGTGAATTCTACCAAACATCTAAAGAAGAGTCAACACCGATCCTTCCCACACTTTTTCATTAATTCTATGAGGCCAGCATTACCTTGATACCAAAGCTGAATAAAGACATCACAAGAAAGAAAAAGGTGCAAATGGAATCCAGCAGCATATTAACACAACATATTAAAGGGATTTTATATAGTGACCAAGTAGGGTTTATTGCTGAAATGCAAATATGTTCACCATAAGAAAACAAATCAATGTAACACATTAATGGAATCAGGAGGAAAAATACATGATGAGGAGAAAAATACGTGATCATCTTAACTGAGGCAGAAAAGCTATTAGAGAAAATCAGCATTATTTCATGATAAAGACATTCAATGAAGTAGACACAGGAAGGAACTTCCTCAACCTGATAGAGGGCATGTGTGAGACACCTTGCACTAACATCATACACAGTGGTGAACAACTAAAACCTTTCCCCCTAAGATTAGGAACACAACAAGGATTCTTGCATTCACTACTTTTATTCAACACTGTAGTATAAGTTCTAATCAGATCAATTAGCCAAGAAAAGAAATAAAAGACATCCAGACACAAAAGGAAGAAGCAAAACTACCTATTTGCTGAAGATCTGGTCTGATTTATAGAGACTCCTAAAGAATCTACACACACACACGCAAAAAAGCCACACAAACAAGAAACAGAGCTGATAAACTAATTTGGTAAAGTTGCAGATACAGGATCAACAGACACACAAAAATTGTATTTCTATACATAAGCAATAATTAATCCAAAAATGAAATTAAGAAAACAATTCCAGGCCTGCCATGGAGGCTTGTACCTGTAATCCTAACACTTTGAGAGGCCAAGGTGGAAAGATTGTTTAAGGTCAGGAGTTCGAGACTGGCTCAAGCTACAGTGAGACCCAGCTGTACAAGGCAAACAGAAATATTGGCCAGTTGCGGTGGCATATGCCTGTAGCCCCAGCTACTTGGGAGACCAAGGCAGGAGGATCGCTCTAGCCTAGGAGTTGGAGGTGGCAGTGAGCTATGATTGTGCCACTGCCCTCTAGCCCCAGCAACAGAATGAGACTCTGCAGCAACTCCTGCCCCCAATCTCCAATAAAACAAAACAATTCCACAATTCCAGAATGTCACCTCCATGCAATGGGATATTATTCAGTCATACAAAGAAAAGAAAGTCTGACATGTAGTTTCATAAGGATGGCTTAGAAACATGATGTTAAGTGAAAGAGGCTAGGCATGTGCATTGTATGATTCAATCTGTATGAGATATGCAGAAACTGTAAATGCAGAAAGACAGAAATCAGATTTGTGTTTATCGGGGGATGGGCAAAAGAGAGAAATGAGGAGAGACTATTTAATTGATAGCGGATTTCTTTTGAAGGTGACAAAAAACTTGAGAGAAGTTATGATTGCCGCACACTGGGATGTGCTCAATGCTACTGGATTGTGTACTTTAAAATGGTTAAGCTCAGGTTATATGAATCTTGCCTCAACAAAAAAATAGAGGAAATAAATTCTGTGATACATTTGTTATTCATGGATTAGAGTCAATGAACCCCAAAGAACAGCAAGCTTTATCTTTGAACAATTGACTAAAACAAAACATGAAAAAAATAAAGAAAAGTAAGGGATTGTCTTTGAATGGGATGGGGTGGTAGAGCTGTGTTGACAGAAACAAAAATCTCTACTACGGGCCCAGTGAGTCTATCAGCAAACATCATTTGGACCTCCTGTGTTTGTGGCATTACTTTATATTGTTTGATCAATTGAAAGCCCATAAAATCGACTATCAACTCTTCTACAATTGCCAGTATGGTTTAAGAATTGACCACATGCCCAAGACTGTCCGGAGTGGATGAAGCCAATGCAGTTGATTGAGGCAGTTCTGCGGCAGACTCAGGCAGGAGGTGTGTTCTTGGAGATCCAACAGAGCAATGAAGGGGAAAACCATATTGAAAGCCTTGGAAAACATCTGTTAGTGGTCAACCAAAAGGGGGATTAGCAGAAGTGTGAAACAAAGCAATTAAATGGGGGGTGAGAAGAAATAGTGTTTAAATAAAAGAGGATGATTGGTGATACATTGAAAATACAGATGAAGTAATTTACAGAGCACCTGTGGCCTTTGATGGCTAAAGAAGATGCCACTAAAAGCATCCACTTAACAAGTATATGAATGAATTAATTAGAAAATAATTTGATGTTAAATTATATGTAATTATCTCTAAATATAAGAAAAATTATCAATGTAGGGCAAATATGGGTAAAATCATTTCACACAGTAAACTGGATTTATATTGTATCCTGAGAAGTGGATAGGAATTAGTCACAGATGAGCAGAGCTATTTCTTCTAAGTCAGAAGCAGAATGAAATGGACATGGTGGGAAGATACATGAGACAGTGAGGGCTCTGTTTAGAGTCATGGTTTATGTTGTATGGGACAATAAATTAAGTTTGGATATGTAACACAGGACCAGATAAATGACGTCCTTAAATGCTGATGTGAAGAGCCTGGACCTTATCCTTTGTGCACATGGAATCCATTAGAGATTTTTGAGCAAGGCTATAATATCATAAAAGCAGAATTTTAGAAGTTCAATGTAATGGTATGTAGAATGATTGGGAAATACGAGCTATCATAATAGGAAGATGACTAGTTAAATCATTTTTATAATAATTAAATCACTATAAAAAGATTATCATGGGGCTAGGATGGGTAGACTGAGATTGAAAGAAAGAATTCTATGAGCATGAAGTTCAGAGATAGACTAAAGGGTGAATTAGAGCTGAAAAGTTCCTAACAATGCAAAAGTTTGCAAGAAGAGAAACTAGAACAGGAGAGACTTTATAAAGAAGGGAATGAGAATAAGAACTAGATTTGCAGTCTGAACAAAGGGAGCCTGGAAACGTGTCATACTGAAGATTTCCTCTAGGAAGACATCCAGGGCAGGGAGTCAAGAGAAGCCAGATCGAAAACACAGATTTGCAATTCACTGTTTGACCCCTTCTAGAGTTCTCTCGTGGGGTTTAATGTTTTAAAGAAACTCTGAAAAAGGATTTAATCAGTATCTTCCATCATTATTCTTTGGAAGGACTCTTTGCTTTTCCTCTTGCATTTGTATATTCCTGTTAGAATGATGATGGAGAAACAGAGACCTATTATGGGATGGAGAGGCAGGCTGCCCCAGGGTGGCTCTCAGAGGGCGAGCCGCTGCCTCTGTGCGAGTGAGTGTCCCCTCCCACCTTCCCTTTCCTGTCCACACTCAGCTCAGTTTCCAAGAGCGGTAAGAAACCTTTAGTGTAAGATGTAAGAAATATAAGCCAAGTAGGAAACAAACCCAGATGTATACAGTCTTGCTGGAGTTTCAGGAAAATTTGTGCACATTTGTGGCTCCTTCTAGCCCCCCAGTGGGAGCCGTGTGGCTGCCCGGGGGGAACATCGCCACTTTCTGAGACGCACACTGCTGTGGAAGGGAGGGTGCAGCTTCAGTCATAGGCTGGCTTTTCTGGCAGGTGTCTTGAGAAAAATGGAGGATAATAAAGGCAGTTTTCCAGTATGGAATGTGCGATGAGCCTACTGAGGGTGAAAAGCAAACAAAATAAGACACTAAACTAAGGCAAACGAATGTTACACTTACACTTTCAAAGAAGAGATCTTCAGAATACCTCTGAGGACTCCAAAGCAAAGCAAGAGCATTTTTTCAAGACAAGGGAAGAAAATCATACTTTTAGATTAAGATCTAAAAATGCAGCAAAATCCAAAATATTACAGTCTTCCAAATCGTTAATAATATCCACTTGCTTTCAAATTTCATTGTTGGAAAAATGTTACATTTCACCAACAAATGACTACCGACCAGCCTACTGCTATTATTTTCTTTCTTTGTCATTTTTTTATTTCATTTTTTCCCCCTAAAGCTGAGTGGGTCCTTATGTGAATAGAAATGTTACAAACCTGACTTCAGGTTTGTTTACTGGATGCATTTTTATTAATAGAAACATCTGATTTTCGACTGCTGTGGCTACAAGTCTCATGAGATCAACCGGGATGGGAAACAAAACAAAAAAACAACTGGAAACTCACAAAAAGATGGTTTCAGCTGTGACAGCAACACAGGGAATGTGAGAGGGCGGAAGCCTGGCGAGGGAGTCGGGAGGAGAGAGGGGAACAGGGTCCTGGGAGCAGCGGCTTTCTCATCAGCATGACTAAGATGGAAGCAGGTTTGGCAGAAAGCACAGACCCTACCCACAGGAGACCGAAGAGCCCCAAACAAGGTGCCTTCCATTTCTCTCCTGACCTCTGCTTCCCTTCGGAAGGCTCTCGGACCTGTACTCGGCCTGTGGTGGTGCTCACCGAGGCGATGATGGTCTCTCCCAATTCTCCTGGGAGAGAGTTTAATTTGTACTAGACCATTTCTTCTCACTGCACCTCAAGGGCCTTTCTGCAAAAAAGAGAGGTCAAAAGAGGGAGGCTCTAACTTTCCTTTCAATTTAACATTCTGTGATTTCAGGAAAGGCACAGAAAACTGTTAACTTTCTAGAAAAGGGCTTTCAGGCTGACACAATTTATCCACAAGTCACTTCTATGTTTTCATTCACAGTTTTTGAAGCTCTTCTCCTGGAGGTAGCTCACACAGACATATCACAACCACTACAAGTCCCTCGCCACTACCCCAATTATACATTTTTATTGGCAGTGGTGTAGACAGAACAAGGCCAAATGCTTCTAAAACCATTGAACCATCGCAAGCTGTGTTGACAGCCTAGTCCTCTGTGTACCTGGTCAGTTACTTCTGATAATGTTCGCCATTCCCCTTTCTGCATTCATAATTTGATAGATAAACATTGTATCTTGTTTGCATTACCCTGCTTTTCTGAAAGGCTGTTAATGACGTTTGAGAATTTATTATTGCCAAGGATTTTAAACATTATGTTTCATTATAGTAATTTTTAAAAAGTATTGTTAACAAAAGTGTGAAAGAACTATAAAAACAAAGCCAGCGTGGTAAGCCTGGGGTGGTCAGTTCTGCAGGGCCTTTTGTGAACAACGCTGGATGGCTGAATCCAATTCAAACTCAGCCCCTAAACCCTTGCTTGCCTCAAGATGTGTTTTGCTCTCAAGATAACAAGAGGAGCAGATAAAGAAAGCTCTAGGCCTCACACTCTCTGCGGTACTGTACTCAGAATAAATGGGAAACATATTGAAAAATATTCTGAAAGTGAAGAGTCAGACTTTCTCCAGTAATATTCAGTTGCAATTAAGCACTTAAAGTCAACATAGCCCTTATTCTGAATGGTGCTAAAGCTCAGATAACTAACTCAATGTGGCAAAGTCTGGATGGAAGACTCCTGTTTGGAAGTGCAAAGAAAGTCTATTAGGAATGTATTAGTCAGAATAAAAGCTGGCAAAGTGTGTTTAAGATCAATTCAGTAGGTGAGCTTGAAAGATGTTTTCCTCGGTTACTTTGTATACAGGTTTATCAGGGCTTTTTACTGGAAAATGACGTCAGTCAAATCAATGGTGGTGCTCCTTTCAAGCCCTCCAGGAAGTAGGTCCTTCCTAGATTTTTTTTTTTAATGAGATAATAAGGTGGGTTTTATTTCTTTGTTTGTTTGTTTTCTACTGGTAAGAACCGGCACTCTCTCACCTGAAACCTCTTATCTGTTTCCTTGCTTTAGACCCATCTCTCTGATTTTGGGCCATTCACTCCAAAACTGGCATTCCAATAATTTACTGGTTTTGTCAGTGTCAAAATGAAGAATTAACACTATAAAAATAATTATTGCTGATAATTCCAAATGCCCTCCTTGGGGCTGTGAACGGTGGGTGTCTTGGCCCTTCTGTGCTCCGTCCGTCGTCTCACCTTACTGTTTCAATTCAGGTAGCGTTTGCCCCCCCCCCCCATTTCTGCATTGGTGAAATTCACAGCCATTGAGAGTATCTACGCTGGAAAGAGCGATGGAAGTAACTACACGATTCACAATGACTTCTTCAGTCCTCTGGTTCACCTTGCACAGACAGCCAGACCTGTAAATAACTAGTGTGGTAATGATCAGAAGTATTATGGCTCCCACAGACCAGTCTGTATATGGTGCCCGAGGTTCTCAGACCTATACAAATCATACTGCCAATTTACTCAGGCCATATACATTCGTGAACAGATGAGGATCAGTTTGAATCAACCTTGTGAAAGGGAAACGTTTTGACTTTTTTTTTTTTGTAGAGACAGAGTCTCACTTTCTCACCCTCGGTAGAGTGCCGTTGCATCACACAGCTCACAGCAACCTCCAACTCCTGGGCTTAGGCGATTCTCTTGCCTCAGCCTCCCGAGTAGCTGGGACTACAGGCGCCCACCACAGTGCCAGGCTATTTTTTTTTGTTGCAGTTTGGATGGGGCAGGGTTTGAACCCGCCACCCTCGGTATATGGGGCCGGCGCTCTAACCACTGAGCCACAGGCACCGCCCAAGGGAAACGTTTTGGAAAGAATGTTTTAAATCTAGAAGAGTGAGGTGTATGTGGTGGATCTCCGTCATTTAGTGTTATAACTACGGGGTTAGAGCTTATGGTATAGTCTTGAGTAATTTGGCCTCTTGTTTTTTCTTCTTCTCTGGTTTTCTGCCCTCAGTGGCCTGGGTCAGCAGCTCAAATTAACGTTTCTGTGTGATCACTTGCATTCTGTGTAGACTACTTTATTTCACTTAGCATGAGAAGTGAAATTGGCATGAGATTCCAAATCATGCCAGTGCACTTCTGAGACCCACACCCACCAGTGGATGGGGGATGTTGTAAACCCTGGCTGTCATGGATTTTGATCCAATCACAAGATGTATTACTTGCCACTTATATTGTGATCAGTGGCAGCAGAGACAATATCCAAAAAATATAGGGTGGCCATAGAGTCTGTGTGTAACTGCACATGAACTTCATGGCCACCCTGTATTTTAGTCATCAACAAATAGTGAAAGACAGGCTTTGAGTTTCTCATTCTTTTTTGTTATTGTTATTGTTGACTCTGTTGCCCAGGCTGCTGGAGTGCAGTGTCTTCATTATAGCACTGAACTGCTGGGCTTAAGCAATTTTCCTGCCTTGGCCTCCAGAGTAACTAATCTGGGAATATAAGCATATACCATGACACTTGCATTTTATAAATATATATGTGTGTGTGTATATATATATATATATATATATTTTTTTTTTTTTTTTTGTAATAATGGGATCTCACTTTTGTCCCAGCTTGTCTCAAACTCCTGGCCTCAAATGATCCTCCTACTTTGGTTTCCCAAAGTTCTGTGATTATAGGAGTGAGCCACACATACCTGGCCTGAATTTTTCATTCTTCATGTAGGTAAATTATCTTCTCCTAAAACTCAAAGATAGATTTAGGGTACATAAGTTTTATAATATATTTTCTTTGTAACAGAATTTCATAGATGGTATGTGCACACAGCTTATCCTACTTATATGAAGAATTATCTTTATCTAAGCTAACCCTTTCCATGGTAATAAGATATGTCTCTAGAATCCCTTTAAACTATAGCTCCATGAAACTCTATAATAGAGAGTTCCTTACATCCTCCCACATAACTGAGGTGTTCGGTTCTTACGTGGTGAAATGATGCGAGAAGAGTCCGCTGAGAGCATCCTTCAATATTCATTTTCATTCTCTTTTCACATCGCTGCTACTCAGTCATTTATATATTTCATACCATTTTGTTTGCTTAATACTGTACTGGCCAATGCTTTAGGGGCTGGGAATACAACAGGAGCACAAAATATGAAGTACTTCTTCTTGCAAAGCTGATGTCCTTGAAGAGGGAGAGGACAGATGATAACAATAACAACTGCCACAACTCAACAAATAAATACACATCAGAAGCAGCAGCAAGCAGGTTTCGGGTTGTATTTTTCCCCTGTCCTCTCCTGAGTGGGCATGGGGGGATGGAGTGCCCTTCAGAGCAGGTCCTTCCTTCATAGGGTGACATTTGGGCAGGGATTTGAATGAGATTCAGCAGGATGAGTTTGAGAAACACTGACAGAAGGTTTATCTTCTCCTGGGTGGAATTTACAAAGCACTAATCCAGGAAGGAAACCAGAAAATAAAATGAAATCAACCCATTGATTTAATGAACACGGACAAAACAACTGGTGTGTAGTTTGAATTTCTCACTCTCTGCACTGGCTGGTTTTGGAACACACAAATGCAGACGAAGATCCAGCTTGAGGGTTGCTAGCTCTCAGGCAAAACACAACCCCTAGCTGGAGCCTTTGATGATGAAAAATCTTTGGTGATCATCGTCTTTCTTGATGATCTAGAATTTCAGCCTGTGAGTTGCTGGGAACAGTGACTGCTGTTGAGCTCTCTCCATGTTTGCAGTGAGAGTAAGAAGCTGTCACACCAGCAAGGGTGACAGCAAACTAGACGGTGCTCACAGCAATCCATCCACCAATACAGATGCATTGAGCAGTCTGAAACTTAAAGAACGATTCTGCTACGTTCTGTAAAATGGATCCTCCGCACAAAGAGCTGAACAGGAGGAGCAGACGTGTGAAGGGAAGCAGGAGTTCCAGCTGGAGATGTCTGACAGATACATTGAGAAGACCCTGGGATAGGCAAAACTGGGCTGAGGGAAATTCAAGGATGGAGATATAAATTTGAAAGTCCCATGAAAGCATAAATGGCAGCTAAATCCATGGGGACAGAATGGGCAGAAAAAAGAAGGGTGCCTCATACGAGGGGCTGGAACACTCAAGCACACTTGCAGGTCTGATGAGAGAAAGAGCCAGCAAAGGAAAACAAGACCAGTCACATTACGGGGAAAACAGGAGAGCATGATGTCAGAAGAGGCCAACCAAGAGATGACAGTTTTTCAAGAAAAAGGAAATGCCCCATTACATCCAACACTGCTGCAAATCTGAGAAGTAACAGTAGCGGTACAGTAGTAATCATAGCATATGACACCTGTTATACCCTTACTATCTGCCAAACATTAAGGGTTGACACAGATTGCCCCACCTAATGCTCACAGTACTTCCCCATGGTAGGAACTGTTATGGTCACCATTTTACAAATGAGAAAGCTGTGGAAAAGAACATTCATAACTTGCCCTGGTCATGCCTTCTGACCACTGACCAGGGGAAGATGGATAAAGTTGATGGCCTTAGACATAGCTGCTTCAGTAGAGCAGTATAGAATCTGGAGTGATCAGAGGGGTTAGAAGGGAAAATGAGAAGTGAGAAAGTAAAGACAGGTACAGACAAGCAGAAAGTTGTTATATCTAGCACTTAGAATATTCAGCAATTGATGAGTGTTTTTAAAATTGTGCTAATAATATGCTATTGCAATTATTCTTTCAGATAGCTGCCATTCTTGCTGAACTATATAAGCACTCAGAGGGCACACTCTGCATTTGTTCTATATTTTAGACCTTACCCAAATTTCTGTATTGGTGTTTATCAGGGTTAAGATTAGGAAGAGGTTAATGGAAGAAATTCATTTTGAAATGCCTTCATAGATAGGTAGCGTATGAACACACAGAAAGGGCAAGCATTAGATCTCAAAGACACTCAATTACCGAACTCAATATACAAATTTTTATAAAATGTTGATACTTTGTCCAAACTGTTCATATCTGAGATAACAGCTCTATCTAGACTGAAGGTTCAAAACTCAAAAGCCTGCAGAGACCAGGTTGCAACAGAAATAAGTAAAATGAGCTTGATTTAAACTTTGGAGTAAGATTGGGGCACACTGGAGAAAAACCAGCAGTCAAGACATTTTATGTGAAATTTCTCTCATTTTTAAAAATGCTGGTACCTAATTCATTTTTTTATAATACTGTTCAATGAAAAAGAACATATCTGTGGGATACACTTGGCCTAAAGGCACTAGATCACGACTCCTGGTCTGTGCAACATCAACTCAGCTCTTGCAAAGAGTTGATTCTGAGGGAAAAAAATCAAACTTATAGTAAAACAAATGAATTAAAGATTTTTTGACATAGTTTATTAGACTTTTACATAG